>MBAC02003080.1:0-15353 GCA_001712635.2 Nothophytophthora sp. Chile5 | reverse complement strand
TCCGAACATGGAGATCTTCTCTACTGTATCGACAGCGACCAGCGCGACCAGACAAAGTTCCGCTACTCGCAAGACACACGCCGCAAGGAGACCAAGTTCAAGAAGTACACGAATCTGTTGCAGTCCACGGAGAGGGATGCGGTCGACGGCCGGCGGGTCGTTGAGTGGGAAGCCGACATGAGCGCGTACAGCAAGAAAACCCTGAACTTCGAGGCCTTCAAGCTGCACCTCCAGCACAAGAACGCCCTAAACGTGCGACTGGCCCCACTCTACAACAAGTACCTGTCCAGGAAGCTGCGGCTGGGCAATTACAGCCGGAGGCAGATCACATAGGCTCGACTCCTGAAGCGCTATAAACTGCTCTTCGGTTCATCGGAGCAAGCGGTGGTGTGCATCGGTGATTGGGAACTGAAGCAGCATCGCAAATTCAAGGAGCCGGTGAAGGGAAAGGTGCTTCGCACCCTGTTTCGCAAGGCAGAGTACCAGGTGTATCTGGTGGATGAATTCCGCACCAGCTGCAGGTGCAGCGCTTGCGATGAGCACGGCAGGTGCGCGACCTTTCGGGAGTGCGATGATCCAAGACCCAACCGAGAGGGGCGCGTCCTGCGCCACGGTCTCGTGAAGTGTAAGACTTGCTCGAGGTTGTGGAACCGGGACACCAACGCGTCCAGCGACATTTGGAAGATAGCACGGAATGCAGTTCAGGGCCTAGCAAAGCCGGACTATCTTCGACGAGCCCAGGAGCTCTTTCAGTGGTACTTCGTCGGTATCACCAACAGGGGTTAACCCTTAAAAACCTGATTAAACCTACTACCCAACACAAGGTTTGTTTTCCCACCACCCAGCATTTCCCCCCGCATACAAACACCAAGACGAAAACCCCACCCTCCCGTACGCTCGCAGGTTTTGCATTTCGTCCGCTTGGGACCTCCTCTCACTCTCCTTTCGTCCGCGTCCGCGTCTCTGTCCGCACCTGCAGATCCGCACCATGGTGGTCCAGCGGCGCCCCATGGACGTGGAGGCCGAGGTCCCCACCGCTGTATACGCGCTGGACCTGCGCCGCGTGAGCCAGCTCCTGCGTATACCGGAGACGGAGCTGCTGTCCGGCTTCCAGGCCGACCCCACGCGGTCCGAGATCCAGGGCGTGATCGTGGACGCCGGCGAGGACGTGCCCTTCGAGACGGTGGGTCACGACGCGTCCGCATCCGCGTCCACACCTCGCAGTCCACATCAACATGTGGCTGTGGACGTGTCGTCCGTACCCGCGTCCGCGCGGCCACCGCTTCCGCCTGGTCGTCCCACAGCCGCGCGGACGTATACCCCACTACCCGTCACGCCTACCCTCAAGCGCATACCCGTTCGTCAAGTGCTGCTAACCGCAGCCGTGCGACCCGACAGTATAGACGCACATCACGCCCCCAAGTGCCTCATCCAATTAGGGGCGCAGACCCTGATTAGCCACATCCTGACCCAGTTATACGCCGCCGGCATCGAGCGCGTGGTGGTGACGGTGGCGGCGGCCGGCACCGCCATCATGGCGGCCGTGAAGCAGACGCCGTTCTTCACCAAGATGCGCATCGAGTTCGTGGATCTGGGCGCGCGTTATGACGGCGGCCATGCTCGGTCGATCCTGGCGGCGCGGAAGAGCTTCCTGGGCCCAGACCCCTTCCTTATTCACACGGCCGATCACATTTTCGACAAGTCGGTGGTGTCGAAATTGGCGGCGACGTCGTTAATTGATGACGCAGCCGCGTGTGTCTTGGTTGAAACGGAGATTGCTGAGTTGACCGGTCTGCCGGCGACTACCGTAAAGGTGCAGATTGGTGCCGACAAGCAGCATGTGACGCAGATCGGCCGCGACCTGAAGAGCTACGACGGCATCGACGCCGGCTTGTTTCTCAGTTCGCCGGCCATTTTTGACGCCTTAGAGACGCTGGCAGCTCAGAAACCCTACTTCACGCTTGCGGAGGCGCTGAACAGCTTCACCTCGTGGGATTCTGAGGCTCCGGAGCGCTCCGGGGTCTCCGCCACGGCCTCCGCAAGTCGCCTGACCTTTCTCCCGACGGCTGGCGAGACGTGGTTCAGTATTGAGACGGAGGAGCAGCTCGCTTATACTCAAGATACCGACGGTACAGCGGTGCTATCGCCTTGGACGGTATTCCTGGCCTCAACGCCCGCCGGAGACCCCGCGTTGACCAAGAACGTGGTCATCGGCGTCTCCGCACCGGATCCGGACTCGTCGCTTCGAGTCGCAGGCAATACTGACGGCGCTAAGCTCTTCAACGGCTTCGTGGTGGGGGTGGGCAATGCCGATTTCCAGTATCAGAGTGAGGTGGAGGATGAACTGGATGTGGAACTGGCTCAGGGCTTGACGCCGAGTGGAGCCTTTGACTCGGAATCACGACCATTGTTGTCGTTCGGCGCTCGCTCTCGTAGCGGCTTGGGCTCCACGCGGTCGATACGCTCGCCATTCTCCAGACACGGCTCGTTCCTGGATAGCAACGGCACGAACGACGACCAAGCGCCGTTCGTGCTGTCCTTCCCGATGGACGACGAAACCTCCAAGAGCATGGAGGATGTGGGCTCGAAACACCATGCTTACCTGATTGAGATGACCCCAGGAGATCCGTCAGGAGTGCTGCCGCCTGGCTCCGGGGCGTCCGAGTACTTCTTGGCGGTGCCAGGTCAACATGAACAGGACTTCGAAGAGGAAGACGCCGTGTCGGTGGCTGCCAGTTTGCTCACTCCAAGAGCGACGTTGACGCCGCTGCATAAGGCGACAATCTTGCCGTCGGATATCACGCAGATCTCGCTGAATACGCGAGGATACGATGAGAACCTGGAGGTGACGGTCGTAGTGGAGCGCAAGGCACCGCTCGTGGGCTACCTGCTGCTGCTCTCGTCGCTCTTCACGATCGCGTCGGTGGGCGTGGCATTGGACGAAATGGACGACGTCGTGACGCCGGTACTCCGCATCTTCTGGCGCAACATGGCCACATCGATCGTCACGCTTCCCTTGGCGCTGACGCTGCTACTCAACAATGACGGTGAGACGCGCGATCCTCATTGGCGTGAACTCGTGCCACCCTTGATCACAGCCGGCATCGCCTACGCGTTCTACCTCGGCTCTTTCGTCGTGGCGCTCTCCAGGACGTCGGTGGGTCACGCGACGCTCTTCAACAACGCGCATTCGATGCTGCTGGTATTTGTGAAGCTGGCGCAGCGACAGCCCGTGGCGCCATTCGAAGCGTTAGGTGCCGCCATCGGCGTCGTTGGAGGAGGGATCACTACCATGGACTCCACCAAAGGTGGACCAGACATCGTGTCTGCCACGGCGGCTGGAGATCTCATCGCGCTGGCTGGAGCTGCCGGTGGGGCCTTGTACTTCACGCTGGCCAAGAAGGTGCGGTCTCGCATGCATTTGCTGGTCTTCCTCTGCGGTCTGACGGCCACGTCAGCCATGACGCTGCTGGTCTTCATGCTGGTCACGGGCACGGAGTTGAGCTTGTCCGCGGACCCGTACAACGGCGTGTTCGGGTGGATGACGCCGTCCGCCGGTCGCCTCTTGGTGGTCGCCTATCTCGTCTGCGTGTGCGACGGCATCGGCACCATGGGCTACATCGGCGTGATGAAGTACTTCGACCCGATCGTGGTGTCCGTCGTGTGCTTGATGGAGCCCATCGTGGCCACGGGCCAGGGCATCGCCATGGGCGTGGACGCCATGCCCGGCGCCTTCACCTTCGTGGGCGCCACTCTCGTCATTGGCGGCACGTGTCTCGTGCTCTTCTCCCAGAGCCGCAAGACCGAGCAGATCGACGCCACTGAGGCCGTGCTGGCCTCCAACTCCACTCCTCGCCCTGTATACAGCACTCGTGCGAGGAAAAGGACTCCGCAATACGGCGCCACGCCTCAGTTCGGCTCCACTCCCCGTTAGATATGGCTAGCAACGCAGAACGAAGCAGGTACATTAGTGTGCATAATGGGAAAGAGACGGCAACGTAATAGAGAGCTCGTCCACCCTGAAGTCGATTTCATCGCGTGGCTCTTGCTACGCTCTTTTAGCGCAAAGGAGGCTCCAGACTCAGGCCGTGCTGGTCTCGTCGAGCTGGACCACGACCTTGCCCATGGCGTGCCCTGCCTCCAAGTACTCCAGCGCTGTATCAGCCTTTTCGAACGGGAAGACCTTGTCCACCACGGGCGTGAGCACGCGCTGCTCGGCGAGCTGACGCACCTCATCCATGATGGCGCCGTCTGCCACCATGAACAAGAAGTCATACGAGATCTGTGCCTGTCGCGCACGACGCGTCACCGGGCTGCTCAGACAGTCCAGGATGGCGCCCAGGAAGTACGAGACGCTCAAGCCTTGGCTCTCGCCACCCGACGAGAACGACTTCCACGTGGGCGTCTCGCTGATCGAGACGACGGCGCCACCGCGGGTGATGCACTCAAAACATTGCTTGGCCTACAGCGCATCAGACAGTTCAGCCAACTTAGCAGCATTGAAGCCAGCGCGTTAGGCTATACTAGCCTCCACTAACAACCGTCACGCACCTCTCCCGTGCAATCCAACGCAAAGTCGTATTCTGCGAGTTCGCGCTCAAACCGCTCGTGTGTGTAGTCCACCACTTCGTTGGCTCCAAGCGCCTTCATGCGCTCCAGTTTCTTCGTGCTCGCAGTTGTCGCCACCGTTTGTGCCTGAAGGATAAACCATACAACCAGATTCCAATCAGCTCGATAGCATCGCTGCTTCAACCGGGTTTAAATCCATCCTGAAGCGTACTTTGAACACTCCCTTGGCGATCTGGATCGCCACAGACCCGGCACCGCCAGCTCTGCTCGCACAGAACAGCAAGACCAGCGAGTCAACGTCACCACAACCCATCACTCGTAACCAAGAGCAAGCTTTCTTGTTGAGCCGATGTTCGTACCCGCCTGTGATCAGCACCTTCTTGTTCTCAGCCAATTGCCCCAGCCGGAAGCTCTGAAGCGCTGTTTGCGACACCAGCGGGAGGGCTGCAGCCTCCACATGACTGCAGAGTACGCCCACAATGGAAGTGAGTGTGATTGAGCGTCCATGTAAGCAGTATATCACAAACAGTGTCCACTTACGTTAAGTTCGCAGGCTTCTTGCTGATGTAGTCCTCGCGTACAGCCACATATTCGGCCAAAGCGCCGTTGTTGTCGTGCGGTAGCATGCCGAACACCTCGTCGCCCACTGCAAACTTCTCCACGCCGTCTCCGCACGCGACCACGACGCCCGAGATGTCATACCCCACGATGTGGGGCCTGTTGAACGCAACGTCTATAAGTCCTTCTTTTCGGAACGGGCACGCTGCTTCAGCAATGGACCGACTGCCTCGAGCTTACCAGGTTTCCGCCAGCAGCATCTTCAACACGCCTTGGCGCCGCTTGTAGTCGAGCTGCACGCCCAACGCATTAGCCCAGCAGCGACAAGTGAGTCTTGTGGATACCGCAATGCGCACTTCAAGCTTTTGAGACGAACTTACGGGGTTCAGCGCCACGGCGAACACCTTGATGACGACGTCTCGCGGCGCGCTCAGCTCGGCGTCGGGCTGGTCGCCTAGCTGGACGACACCGGGACCGCCGTATCTACGGAGTTAGAGAAGCAGGTAGGCAGGTGAGCAAAGCAAGCCAGTTAGCGCGGGGGCAGCAGGGAAGAGAGCGCACTTAGTGTAGAACCACGCTCGCATGAGGGTCGGAAGGCGCGCGCAAGTTGGCAAATGAGGTTGCAGGTTGCCTTTGGCAAGGGAAGTTGCAGAATGTTGGTCATGGTGGTTATGCTGTCAGGTGGGCCACACGATGTGGGTTCCGAGACCCGTTGAAGGAACTTGAGGTGAAAGCTTGTGAGCCCGACCTGTGCGGCCTAGAATACAAAAGAAAAAGGATTGACGGGTTGAAAACCTCGACACGAGATGAGACCCATTGAGCTTGAGGGAAACCCACCCGTTCCGCAATGTGGGTGACGACGTAAGTATTGGTACATATTATGGCAGTTAGTATCTGCCATAATATCTGCCAGAGTGTTTGTGGCTCAGAAGAGGAACATATTATGGCAGTGAACCACTCACTGCCAGTGTTTATGGCTCAGAAGAATGTTGTTGTTGCATTTCTGCAACAACAACGCTTGTCTTTGGCCTCCGATCGTCGGAAATGCACAGGACGGCCGCCTTCATCCGTGTCTTCTCACGTTGCCGCTGTGGTGCATATACCTCAAATGTCCGGAATGTTTGCAAAAGCAGCAACGAATGTTGTCTTCGGTGGGCTTGCAGCAATTCGTCGACGCGTGAGGATGCTGCGGCCACGTTTCGCTGCACGTCACGAATGCTTGGATTAGATTGAGTGACCCTGGGTTACATGTACGCGCCAGTGGTCGTGCATCAAATGCAAATTAATTACAAAGCCAGCCATTGCCATCGGGCCACCTCTATTAGCATATCCCGCATTGGACGACTTGGTCTTTGTATGTGTGTCGTAGGACGATGCTAATATTTTTGAAAGAATTGGCTGAGCGGATATCTTGGGAACTATATTGGTTGTGATTCCTGTAAAAAGTCGTCTGGATTTCCGATGATTTATTAGCACGCTATTGGATAAAACCAAGTTCCAATTGGCTTAAATAAATTTCGTCATTCGTGCGGTCATGGCGTCGAGCTCCGGCACCCTGCGCACTGTAGGACCAGTAAGGTGCTCTGCTCGGTGGGGCGTCCGTCGACGGACGACCCGTTATTCTTAACAGCCGTGGAACTCCATGTACATGCACACCTGTCTTGAGGCCACGGGTTTGGTTGCCGACGACTTCAGCCAGACCGTGAGCTGCTACTACCTCATGCACTCGCTGGACTTCGCACTTTCTTCCGCCAAAAGTCCTCCTGTTGGTCAGGCTGCAAGCGCGGCCGCAGCTGTAGGCCGACTCGCGCTTCGGCGGCTTCTTGCACACCAAGCCCAAGGCTTGTACTTGCTGTAGAGAGCAGGGCTGCAAGCGCTGCTGCACCAAGAGGCAGGTTCAAGGCGTGTTGTCGCACGATCGGAGCAACCTCAAGATCATATTTGTGCGCATTGGATCGCCGAATGCTCCAAGAGCAACGCCGCAGCGATCGGCCACCGTTCGTCCTATTATCTCACGCATAGAGCAGTGCTGGAAGAGTTCCTGGACATGTTGCATTCGTTCATAGCACAGTACACGCAGCAATACTGGACACCTGGGTCTGTTGCCTTAAGTATCAATGCTATGGAAGCCAAGGAGGACGCGCTCATGGACAGGGAGTACGAGTCAACTAAACAATCCAGCACGGCTGCGAGGTGGAGGGAGCTACAGCGCAAAAAGCATGGCTGCTCCCCTGTTGTCGTCCATGTGCTGGTGCACAATCCTCTGGAGGTGATTGTGCACCAGGTGGTGTGTGCACTGGCACAGGGACGATTAGGTTTCTCGCGTGCCGCTCGAAGTGGGGGTACATGTACCCGCACCCCACCGCTTTTCATTCATCTATCCAACTACAAAAAATGCGCTTATATTGACTGCCAATACTAACCCTCCAGCCACGGAAATCAGGTTTCACAGGTCTTGTGATATAAAGGTCACTTCAACGCTTCCGTGAACCAAAACAAAATGGAGCGACACGTCCCGACTGAAGGAAATGAAAAGAAACAGGTTTTGAACGCGCACACCGCCGACAATCTCGACAATAAGCCGTCCGTAATAAATGGTATGCCCGTTTATGACACTGTTTTGTCCAATCAGATCACACATTCCCTCTTCATCTCCTGCATACCTTTTTCACAGCGCTGGCGATGAAGACGCGAATGCTGTTGATGCCGCGTGGGCTGCTACTGCTGGCCGTGCTGCTGCTCCGTAGCGGCGCCGCACGAGCAGACGGCTGCAGTGACGGCTGCGCGTCCGTGTCATGTCTGCCGGCCTGGTGGCGCGACACGGCACCGGGGCTGCTGGCCGTGGCGGCCGTCCTGGTCTTTTTCGCCACGTTCCTGCCGCGCGTTCTCGTTCGCCTGCTTATCTTCGTGCTCACGAAACTGCCGTTCATGCACCAGTACGTCCACGCCCTCTCGTGTCTATAGACGCGCAGATTATGGTTTTCTCAGCGTGTATTGCGGTCTGTTCTCCTCTTCTTGCGGCTGTATGTAGAGTGGCCGAGGACTTCCGCACGTTTTGCGTGGGCTCCACGTCGTACTTGATCTCCATGTCGCTCGTGCTGCTGGCGCTCATAGTCTCCGATCTGGTCAAGTTCTTCTGCCGCCTGCCCATGTACATCTGGGGCGTCTTCTTCCTCTTCTGGCTCTACTCGCTCTTCAACGTCATCGAGAGTGTGCGTCTCCTCCTTGTTCTTCCATCGCCTTCAGTATCGTAATGCCTCATGTTGTTCATTGACCTGCTGCATGCTCTTTCAGTTGGCTATCCGCCGTTTTGTCGGCGCCAATGGCGACTTCTCCAAGAAGATGGTCATCTCCGAGTCCGTCAAGGTACGAAGCCCTTACTGACCAGCGCCAGAGGGAAGAGAAGCTGACCGTGAGATCGACTGATTCATTGACTGCTGCTTAGATTCTCCGCCTGACGACGCTGCTGATCATCGCGTTGATCATCTACTCGTCGGCTCTGGGGAACAGTGCCACGCTCAAGTACTCGGTGCTGGCGGTGATCGGCCTGGCTATCGCGTTGGGCTTCGTGCCGTCCTTCCACAACGTAGTGGGTGGCCTCTTCCTGGCTTTCAACGCGCAGTTCAAGATCGATGACTTCGTCCGCGTGGGAGACGCTGAGGGCTTCGTACACCGCGTGTCACTACGCTACACGACGGTCGTGAGTCTCGAGGGCACGACGCTCTACGTGCCCAACAGCTTCTTCCTCTACAAACCCATGGTCAACTTCTCACAACGACCTAAGCGTGACGTGGATTTACACGTCCGTGTCTCGCGTTCGACGCCCGTGGAAACGCTACGTGAGGCACTGCGTCGCCTTGAAGGGATGCTGCAGTCGCTGCATGTAGGTCTCACATCCCACGAAGAGAACCAGTCGGATTTACGCCACGGCGAGAAGTGGGAGCGCTTCTTCTTCATAGCCATGGAGGAACTGTACACCATTCGCGTATACTCGTATACAGAGGAGCTAGATGCCCGGAAGTACGCCATGCTCAAGTCCGAGGTCTGGCTTGCAGTCACAGAGATCATGGAGGAGCTGGGTGTCCAGGTGCTCAGCAACGGCGGAGATCAGGACAATCCATTTGCTGAGGCCCCTCATGATTTCAAGCGCTCGAACAGTATCAAGGACGAGGATGGAGGTGGTGGAGATCCATTCACCGCTGAGATCGGCGCAATTGTGGGGGCTCAGCCAAGCGGAGGCAGCGCCAAAGGTCCACGGACTCAACTGTAACTGGTAAGTGATCTCGCTGGTCTCTCTACGCAATGTTCACCTCTCTTGACCTAGTGCTGCAACCATTGGGCGCCGTGCACCTCCATCTCGATCTCCTGGAGTTCCTGCTGCAGTTCGCGTTCGATCGACAATGCTCGTTCCCGCAGTGCCCAATCCTTGTCGCGGTACTCAAGACGCAGAAATTTGCCCAAGCCACTCAGTAGTCGTGTCTGCGCCTCGCGGAAGACTCGTTCGCCTTCTTGATGCTGCGCCGTAAGCGCCGCTAACAGTGGTTTGTTGGAAGTGTCCAGTCTGGAGACGGCGCCGCGCTCCAAGCCACGACGGGGCTCCAGTTCGGCAGCAAACGCGTTGTTGTTCGGCGAAAGCGACACCTTCGGCGAACTCAAGTAGGCTGCGCTTGCATCCAGCGGCTCGTCGTACGTGGGGGACGACGGCGACGGCTGCCCTTCGATGATGGGATCATCGTACAGATTGGTGCCCACGCCGCTGTTCGCGAACTCCAAGGCCGAGAAGTCGCCCGACGAGAAGCTCGGTCGCAGTCGCGTGGGCGACTTCGTCGGTTTGTAGAAGCTGTGGGTCGTCGGACGCGCTCCACGTCGCGGGGTCACGGCTGTCCCAAAGTCATTGCGATTAGCTGCAAGTGCGGAGTCATCCAGAGCGCGTGGCCGCCGTTTCGATGAGGCAGAAGAAGGGGTTGAAGCCTGTGTGGCAGACCCCAAAGTCGATGAGGCCTTGATCCGGAAGGTTTGTCGCGAGTTGGGGGTGCCGGGCACTGGTACCCCGCCACTCGCTGGACTGCTTGCCGAAGACACAGCAGCTACTGGGGAGTGCGAGGGGTACTCGACGTGGGATTCGAGCCAGCAGCCGCCGTGCCACATGAAGCGGTATGTCGCGCTCAAGCACTCCAAGCGAACAGCACACAGCGCCTTCAGCGAAGACACAAACGCATACAGGAACACCTCGGCAAGGTGATGGTCTGAAGGGCTCAAGTCTTCCCGTTCATTCAACAGGAAGCTCCGCTCGCCAGTGATCACGTTGCTGCCACCAATCGAGTCGTCGCTGGGTAGACGGGCATCCCCCGTGTCGAACACCATGCCCGAGGCTTCGATCACGCGAGCAGCTGACGGAAAGCCTTCGCCCATGGCGGAAGCATCGTGTCCCGCACCCGAGATCTTGCCTTCCTTCACCTGCGACAGCCAGCTGTGCGAGTCTGCCGTGGGGGGTCGAGCCAGTGGACAGGCTGCGAGCTGACTGGACACGGCCAGCCATTTCGACTGCCGCTGACCCAGCTCAATGGCCAGCGTTTCGGCAGTGGCGGAGGCCTCTTTCGTCTGGTTAAGCAGCAGCTTCAGACACGTTTGGAACGAATTGTTCAGTCCACCAGCCACTTCCTCGTCGTTTCCAAGCCCGTCGTTGAACTCGTAGTCATCATACGGATCATCCAGAACGTTGTGATGGCGGCCAACTGCGTTTTCGTCCACGACGCTTGAGCCCAGCGCGCCTTTGGCACCATAAACGCCATTCAGGAACTGCTTGGCAACGCTCTGGCAGCGTGAACCGAGGTCCTGAGTCAGCTTGAGAATGCCCAGCTTGTCCTTGAAACAGCCTACTTTCTGAGCCACGTTCTCCATCACTCGTTGGCGATGGGTCGACCTCAGTTTCTCCAGTTGTTCGTCCGAGAGCCCTGCAGCCATCAAACAAGAGCGTCAAATAAGTGCTCAGTCCACCAATACTCCTGCTACGAAGAGAGCAACGGCGTACATGGAATATTGAGATCGTCCTTGAAGACGAGCGTGAACACCGAGTCGACATCGATGCAGCTCCGTTCGCTCGCGCGCAGATACTCCTCGGCTTCGGCCGCCGTTTTGGCGTGGAAGAGCGTTTCCTCCGCTCGAAACAACAATCCAAGTCCGACTCCGTAGAACACAAGCACACCTCGAGTGAAGAACGCGTCCCAGATCCGCAGCACCTGCATGGTCAAGCCAGCAATTACGCAGTACGAGAGTGCTCGTGAACAGCCAGCCGGCATCAAACAGGACGAGCGAGCAACAGTATGACCATACCGTGGGTAGAGGGATGAGCGACGCCGTGAAGAGGCTCAGGAACCACCGCTCGACCAAGCGACCCAGTGGGAAGTTGAGTGTTCTGAAATGGGACGCAAGCGCAGGCAATCGATCCTGCAAGAGCGTGCTGAATGCTGCCACATCGATCTGCAAAGCTGGGCGGTGGCCGTGGAAGTACCCGGGCAGCAGCGAATCGATGATGCTAGTTGGGACACATTACATGACAGTTAGAAAGTAGCCCCAACGCAAACGAAGGCGGTTGAGTCCGTACCTGTTGATAATCCAGAAGGCGCTTTCTTCTTCGATGTAGGCCAAGAGAAGACACGACACACGCCATGGAAACGGATGCGAGTACGGGCTGTTCACAGGTCATAAACACATCATCAAGAGTCAGAAGGAGACCAAATCAACAGCACCGCAGACGACTGACCACCTACTTGTATCGCGAGCTGGCGATCAGGAGACGACGACGCGATGCCAGTTCCCAGTCGGCAGCCGGGTAGTCGCTCGGGTACACGTAGTTGCCCATCTTGCCCTTCTCCAGCTGCTTCAGCGTGTTGCGCTTTCCCGTGAGATCGCCGCCAACTTTGTCCTCTTCTAGGTCGTCCAGATCTGCGTCATCGTCCTCCGCCGAGTCGCGTTCGTCTTCGTAGAAGGACCCGCGGTCTTCGCTGAACTGATCCGAAGGATTCGATGAATCCGACACAGCGCGTCCGAAACGTGACGTCAAGTGATGCAGTTCGCTCGGCCGGACGCTCACGGCGACATGACCGCTCTCTTGGAGCGCCAACGCACACAGCCGCGAGAACAGCATCTGGTTCTCCGGCGTATCCAGTCGCGTGGCATCAATGGGTGCAGCGCAGAGTTCGTAGATGGCGTTCCTCTTCCC
Source organism: Nothophytophthora sp. Chile5 (assembly GCA_001712635.2). NCBI lineage: Eukaryota > Oomycota > Peronosporomycetes > Peronosporales > Peronosporaceae > Nothophytophthora > Nothophytophthora sp. Chile5. Next base: position 3,004 of record MBAC02003080.1, on the reverse strand, counting down.
GGTGGCCATGGGTGACACGAGTCCAGCTCCGCTCGACAAGTCTTTCGAGCCCAGATGACGGGGATTCGACGACTTCGGTACGTTGCGGATCGCGTGCTTCAACTCCGCTCGTCGCTGGAGCTCCGTGGCACCCGAAAACCCCTTCCAAAGCTGGCCACGTAGCTCGTCTGGGATCCCAGCGCGGACTGCCGACACAATCTGTTAAATGGCACCAAGGGCATAACGATAGAGACGTTAACAGCAGCGATAAACCCGAAGGCAATGGCTCATTCTCTATCCTTCACGTGACTCTTCCTCACCTCGGTGGTCTGCGTGTACTTGCCCGTGGCAATGCACTTCTCCAGCTGCGTGTACTTGGTTTCCGCGTGTCCCTTCAATAGCAACGCCAGCCATTTCTTCGAGCTCGGCGTGAGTTCGGCTTTCCTGGTGGCGGTAGCAGCACTGGTTGACCCCGTTCCGCCACTCTTGCCTCCTCCGCTCCCTCCATTGCCGGTTTCTTCATGGTCGTCTTGCAGCTTAAGCACAAACATCTTGGACGGCGGTGTGGCGATCCAGACCAGACACGTCTCGCGCTCGAACGCCGGCATCTTGGCGAACTTGAACATGCCGCCGCTGTCCTTCTTCTTCTCCTCCATGAGTCGCTCTCCCGTGACGCGCACCGTGGGAGCATGTCGCACGTCGACCCGCCCTTGGAGCTCGCTTAACGTGTCGTCTCGGAAGTACAGCAGGTCGCCGGACGTGAGGAACACGAAGTAGTGGCGCTTCCAGTACGTCATGATGCTCTTCGGACTGTGGACTGTGCGCTCCCGCCTCTTGGTCATCCAGCCCGAGTGCAGGACGTCCACTGCAGGGTAAAAGGCTGACAAGGAGGCCAGTAGTGACAGTCCTTGCTGCGACTCACTAGCGCTTCAATCCAAATCGACAGCAGCAGGTCAATAAAACGGACCACAGCATGGACAAAAAGCCAGGAATTAGACGGTGGTGTTACGAAACAAGGAAGCAATTCGGACCTTTAGGGGGGTTGTTTGCCTGCGGGTCGTACCTTGCCCACTCTTTCCCATTGTGGAACGCCAGTAGATTCACATGCTGCAGAGATCAAAAGAGCGTAAAATGCCAGTTAAAACAAGGCATTGCTCTCGGAATTGCCACCTTCTTCCGCCTTGAGAGGCACGAAGACACGACCAACTCCCTCTTAAAACGTACGAGAGGCGTCAAGACGGCGAACTTCTGGTCGTACGCGCCTGGCCGCGAGTCGCTGGCCTCGGAGCGGTTCTGAGCCAGTTAAATACGGCAGCAGGCCACACATTAGCCTCCAAGACCCAGCAATTACCCTGTGAATGAGAGATCTGCAGACGCCACATACGAACTTAGCCGGCTTCTTGCCGCCCGCAGGCACCGGCGTGAAGCAGCAGATTCCCGTGGCGTCCGTCATGGAGATCACGCCCTTGGGCGTGGACGTCAGCAGCGTCGACACGTCCTTGTAGGTGTCTGGAACAGCGGTATCTTCGTCAGCGAGAGCTGTCTGAGTCATAGAGCCGAGCCTAAGCCACGTACCGTAGTGACGCAGCTCCTTCATGCCGTTGGGCGTGGACAGGAACACGAAGTAGCGCTTGCGCCAGCGCTTACTGAAGCGCCCGAGCTTCTTGAGCCAGCCGTGCCAGAGCACCGTCACTCCATGTAAACTGTGGAAACCCGACGGGTTCGAGCTGGACCCACGCACACAGTCACACGAATACAAAGCGAGTGAGAAGCTGCATCCGCCTGCTGACCTCGGAGCTCCATACGCGCCACCTGCAGCGCGCGATGAAGCGCACACGTACTTGCTTCGGGTCTTCTGCATGTTGTTTATCGCTTTACCCCCTTCCGCTTTGGTTCCGTTGTTACTGAAATGTTACGCAGACTAAGTTCGTGAGCGCAGTATTGAAGTGGTTACGCTGTCGTGCACCCCTCGGTTTAGAAACTTCAACTGGCGTTACTGACTGATCGTGGCATCGCTTTAGTGACATCTTCACATCCTACCGCTTCCTACTTCAATACAACGCCTTCGCTCCAGATGGCGTCACACCTATTTCCGTAATTACTGGAAACCCATGGGCTGAACTTGAAGGCATCGGAAACGCCTCCCTGCCTCCCCCCCCCCCAGTTCCGGAGCAAAACCAAAGAAGAACCGTCGCCGCTCGTCGTCTGCGCTTCCCCTTCGCTAGCCCCGCGCCGTTTGCCGCCTGCGTCGCCACCCACGTCTTCGTCCCCTTCGCGTGTGCAGTCGATCGTCTCCGCCATCTGCTCGCTCTTCTCCGGCGCTCGCAGCCTCTTTCTTCATCGAGAAAGAGGCCAAAAAGCGCAGAGAGAGCACGAGAGGCCGAGCGACCCATTGGAGTGCATTTGTGGCATGCCCCCAGGCCCAGGGCGCGTCGATTAACGGTGCGTTTAACACGACATCCCTTGGTTCTAGACCGGCAGGTGTGTGTATACGTGCTATGGCTGTGCCTTTGTTAACACTAGCAGTGTAGTCGCCTGATGGCGACTGGAACTAAGGCCACCTTCCCTGCTCCTCTGCCCGATGAAGAGATAGAGATGGCTGCCGTGTATATGCGTGTGTGTATACTGTTTACGGGACGCTTGCCTGCCTCTGTGTGCATCTGGATGTGCCTGGGCGTGACGTGCTGCCGCGTACGATGCGCTTGGCGGGCACTCGCGTGTTGCGGCTTTTGTCCTAAATACAGACGCGTCTCTCTCCACGAGACAAACGCAATAGCCTCCACTGTTGTTTCTTTCCCGTGCTTGTTGCTGACGCTGTGGTGGCGTTGCACGTGCTCTTCCTGCTGTCGTAGAGCTACCGACCTCTGGACCGCCATGAAAAAGACGTACCTATCGCCATCGGCCGCGGCTCGCGGCCCTCGCCAGGGCATGTCGCTGTCGCCGCCCAAAGGGTCTCCCGTGCACGGGGAAGGCAAGATCTCGCTGCGCGTGGACCAGCCTGTGGAGGGCTGCTCCATGATGACGC
>MBAC02003078.1:0-14329 GCA_001712635.2 Nothophytophthora sp. Chile5 | reverse complement strand
GCGAGAGCTACATGTGGGAGCAGTACCGCGAGGACGACCAGCACCCGGTGCCTCCCCTTGAGACGAGCAACAGCCTCCAAGGTGGCGCCGTGCTCGGCGGCCGAGGAGGTCCCAACAACGGACGCAATGGCGGGTCGTATCCTCCGTATCGAGGCGGTGGTCGACCTGACCGAGGAGGTCCAAGTCGAGGCCCGCCCTTCGGCGAAGGCGGTCCGGGTCGAGGGTTCTATCGCGATGACGGCCCGCCGCCAGGTTATCGAGGTCGCGGACCGCCCATGCGAGAACGAAGGGGCTCGTTCGACCGGCCGCCGCGCTCGCCGCCTCGCTACAACAACGGCGGCGGCAATGGCTATGGCCGCTCGGAGTCTCGCGGTCCGCCGCCTGCTTCCGGTCCGCCGCGCATCCCGGACAGCGAACTGCCAGTGGATCCTCGTCAAGTGAACACGTCGTACCGCGACCTGGACAACCTGCAGGACACCAAGGTGGAGCTGAGCTTCGACGCGCTGGATAGTCTGCCACCTCCCAAGAAGAAATCCAAGGTCTAAGCGTCGCGAGGAGAGGATCCGATCGAGTCGCGGCGAGAAGGTTCCCGTTCAAGGCAGGTCGCCGTCCTGCTCCAGTGCAGTAGAAGCGAGGAAGGACCCAACCGCTGGCTCGAGTCCGAAGGACACGACATTCCAGACAGCGCAGGACAGAACGAGCTTTACACGCGGGTTACCACAGGCTGCTGCCACATTCATTTTCAATCAGAAACTTCGTCGATGTCGTGAGGACCCCTTGCTGTCTACTGACTCCGTCTGCCCATGACCAGCTCCGTCGCAGTCCGCGTCGCTGCCTCTCCCTCTTCCCCAGACGCAGAGCGTTCAATCTGCAGCGCGAGGTCGTGGAGCAGCAAGCGGGTGGCCTCAGGGTCCAGCTCCTCCTTGAGCGGCGCCAGCTTGAACTGCACGAACCCGACGGCCGAAGAGCTCGTCTCCGAGGCACTCGATGACGTTGCTACGCAGCCATCGAGCGCGTCATCGGCTTCCCATGAGTCGGCTACTTGGCTCGAGGTCTTTGGAGGCGACGGAGGTGGCGGAAGACGCTGCGTCTGCAGGTTCAGTGCGTTGCACAGGCGTTCGGCTCGGCCTCCGCCTTCGCTCTCTGAGTCCGTGAGCTGCAGCCAGCGAGCCAGCTCCTCCAATGGGAAGCGGTCCTGCTTGCCGCACGCCTTGTTCAGCATGTGCAGGCTGCGTGTCCAGACCGTGGGGACATGACGCAGCACCGCCGCTTGTTCCAGCAGCGTCATGGCTCGGAACTCCCCGAAAAACGCGTGGAAGGCGTCGGTCTGCAGCGCCACGAACGTCCGGAGGGCCCGTCCAACTGCTGGCAGGTTACGCAGACTCGGCGGCAGCTTCCGCAGCGTCCAGGCCACGGCGCGAGCGTCATCGGCATGCAACAGCAGGTCGTAGGCCACGAACTCAGCAGCTGCAGGACCGTCCTGCTGCTGGGGAGCGCAGGCCAGAGCCTGGAGCTGCGCGAGAGCCGACACGAGCTGCTCGTCGTTGAGCCGGGCGCTCCAATCCTGCTGGAGCTCCTGGGGACCGAGGAGCTGCGCAGCGCGTAGCCCCGCCAGTAGATAGAAGCGCGCTGTCTGCTGCAGCGCCGTCGCCAGTGACGCGTCCTCGATCCGCTGGGCCAGGCACCGATGACGCGCATGTGTCACAACGAGCCGAGAATGAGTGGTTTCGTTGATGGGTTACGGCGGTTTACCGTAACAGGTTAACTGACCCGGAATAGTCTACAGCAACAGGTTACGGTGGGGGTACGTTACCTGTATAGTGAAGTCCTGGCGGACGCTGCGGATGCGGTCGTTCAGGAAATGGTATACACCCAGGAACTCTCCACTATCCGGCCACACTAGCACCGTAGTGAACAGGTGACGTAGTGCAGCCAGCAGTACCGGGGCTGGCCGCAGATCCCGCGCGTCCAACGCGGCCCGACCGGCGGCCGCGCGACGGTATTTCTTCACGGCCACTAGTGTGGGCGAGGCCGCAGTCGCGCGCTCGAAGCGACTGAGCTCCTGACAGCGCCGGCGCTCCGTCTCCTCCTGCGGAGGACACAGGCGCTGGCACTGGCCGAGGAGCGGTGCCTCCTCCAGCGATAGAGCCGCGATAGAAGCAGCAGCAGCAGCAGCTGCAGGTGGAGGTGGGGGCCCGCGGCGCCTGTGCGGTCCGCGTCGTCCGCGCGGATTGGCGCCGTCGCGGCGGTGGATGTCCATTCTGGAAGCGAAAATGTGGGGAAGGTAGAACAATCGGGTCAATACTGGTAGGATACCGGTAAGTTGAAGTATACTATACTGCGGCCTTGCAGCTTCCTACGACGATTTGATGCTGTGGCGACATTAATCCCGTCCCTGGGAGCCGTGGAAGAGGGCGAAGTACGTCTGAAGTCGAGGCAAGCAAGCGCCATATCATCACACACAACTTGAACGTCAGCCGTCTCTGCAAGCGGAAGGCACGTGGGTAGCAAAGCACAGCAACATACCGCGAGAATGAGCCCAAGCACCACGACCCACTTGAGGAGAAACCTCGCGAACTGGTTCCCAGCGCCGTCGAGACTGCGCACGACCTGCAGCAAAGCCATTCGTCCATAGACACAGCAATCTCCGAGGTTAGACGCAGAACTCTACAGCACTATACGGCCCTGCTCTTTGCCTCAACGCACCTGGTTATTCATCTTGAAGCAGTTCACAGACTCCTGGAGCATGAGAGCCTTGGTGGCTTCGTCATGTGGAATAGCGTTGATCTTGTCCTTGATCGTATTGCGCAGTGCCTGCCACACAAGCACGTGCTCAGTAAAGTGAACAACGACCAGTGTATACCAACTGCAGCATAGGTGTGTATACCATTCTGCTTTTCACGTTGAAGGCAAAGGCATTGAGACCCTCGCCTTCCGGTGGCGAGAAGCTCGTCTTGACCATCTTCTCGATCATCTGGCCGCCCGCCAGCATCGCCATGTACATGTGGTAGCAGTACGGCACCACCAGCGTCGGGTCCTTCTTCGCCAGCTCTTGCAGGTGGCTAAGCGCAATAAGACCAACATAGAGCAGACATGCGAGCATTACAACCATATACTCAGGCGAAGGGATCATCCGGTAGCAGGTCCCGTACCTGACGTAGACTTGCACAGCCGCAGTAGGCTGGTACTTGGTGCTCCACTCCTGGCCGAGGAAGTAGGTCAGATCCTTCGCGATGCTGTCAGCCTTGGTGCATGTACCATTAATGCAAAGAACGATCTCAATTAGTCCGTATCACTGCGTTTTAGAATACCGCAGAGGGAGACGCACCCTGGCGACGACGGAGAGAAGCTCATGGAGCCCGCGGAAGGCCTCGTGGTCCTTGTACGTCGTGATGGAAGACTCCAACTGCGCATAAATGTAGTCTTACGGCACCAAGAATGGCATTTAGAGCGCATATTGCAGCATTAGCAAGTCCTGTGAGAGCACAGTCACGTACAGAAGAGCAGCAGTGCGCGGCCGTATAGCTCCTTGTCGGTCAGCGCCACCAGCAGCTTCAGGTTCACGAGTCTGCAAGCAGCAGTAGGGACGCTACGTTAGTCGCTATGTTGCGTTGTGTCCGATTTACCGTCATATCAGACCCAGCACGATCGACGCACTTGTCGGACACGCTGTGGATCTGCCTCGTGGCGGCGCGCATCTGGTCCGTGAACACGGGCGGCGGCGCCTCCATCTTCAGCAGTCAAGCGTGATGCACTTGCGGTCGATGGTCTTCTTTCGGGGACTAAGAAGCGGCGACGCAACGAGCAGAATGTTTTTCACATACAGTTTGTTCATATTGTGCCCTTTATCGTTTGATTAAATCTCATAAGTGATATGACTGCACCAGCTCAATAACCAGCAATCAAGCGACTTAGCTACCTTTGAGATTTCATATGATATGATCCCGATATCGCAGATACCGGTATCCACACTGTATTCCAACACGCACAAGCGTCATTTCTTACAAGCACAGCCGAGAAGGCAATGGGATCGGAAGACGACGTCGCCGTTGCTGCTGCGGAGCCCACGCCTCAGCCCGCGCCGCAGGACGCACAGCCGCAGGTGGAGGCGGAGGACAAGCTGCTGCTGCACGACGTACGCCCTCTCCCGCTGTCTAACTCGCAGAAAGGATGGAGTTATGCGTCCATTTCCCTCACATCTCCCATTTCCCCCGTCACAGGAGCGTTCCTGCATCTTCGAGACGCGTATCGAGCGCGCCGAGCGCTGTCGCGAGCGCGGGTCGGCGGATTTTAAGTCCCGACGCGTCGCCAGAGCCATCGAGTGGTACGAACGCGCGCTATTCCACGTGGATTTCGACGAAGGAACGTGGCACTTCGAGGTACCGATCTTGTCTGCTCGATCCTTCCATCGCCGGCTTCCTCTCGCTCTTAACAGCTCGCACGATGGCTCTTTATGTCTACAGTTCACGGAGAAGAACCGGCAGGACGTGAACGTCGTGCGATTGCCCGTGTATCTCAACTTAGCGGCCTGCTACTTGGCTCAAGGCGACTCGGAAGCGAAGAAGGACGACGAATTGCTCGCCAAAGCAGCTGCGAACGCCAATCTGGCGCTCGCCATCGACCCAGACAACGCGAAGGCTTTGTATCGCGGTGGCCGCGCTTTGCTGCTGACTGGGGAGCTGGATGGCGCCCGGGAGAAGCTCACGAAGGCGGCGAAGCGCCGGCCCACAGACCGCAGTATTCGCGACGCACTGGCGGCTCTCAAAGCCAAATTGGCTGAGCACAAGCAGCAGGAGAAGGAGCAATGGGGCGGCCGTCTACTCACTGAGGGCAAACAACCAGCAGTCGAGGCCGAGAAGCAGCAGCAGCAGCGGCAGGAGCTCCCAAGAACCTCAGGAAGCAACGGCCTCTGGCTGCTCGCCGTCGTGCTCATTGCGCTGGCCTTGGCCCTCGGCCAACTCAGCTTCGTCGAGTGATTCGAGTTAAACACGAATAAACGAAAAACCGAATGTTGTTTTGCGTGGGTTTTATCTCGTGATCTGTTATTTGAGTCGTTTTTACGGCGTTTTTACTCGGCGCTGCCTCTCAACCGAGCTAAGCGTACTCAAACAGCTTCACAGTATGCAGATACTTGTCGTCGCACTCGCGGTGAGGACGCCAGTAGGTGTAGTAGCCGTTGCTCTTGACGCGCGTGCAGCGCACGAAGCCGTTGGCCCAGCGTTCCGGCTCTCCGTACGTCTCCATGTACTCCTTGATGTCTCGCCAGCCAGTTTGCTGCACACGGAACGCTTCCTCGGCTTCAGGGCTCCACTCCTTCACACGGAAGCAGCGCACAGCCTTCATGTTGGTGACCACCGGCTGTTGCGGCTGCGCGTGTTGCTGATTGTCCCCGGAAGAGCAGCCCTCGTCCATCTTGAAGTGCTGGGTAGGCAGACTGCGGGAGGTCGTGGAGCGCGAAGACCCTCGGGACGACAGCGACGAGCGATTCAGAGACGACGCGGTGATCGACAACACCTCCATAGCTGGGCACGGACTGGCTGGGAAGACTGGAGGCTTGGCTGGGGACTGAGCTCAACTGCCGCAATGCAGGAATGGCAGCCTTCGAAGGCACTCGTGGCAGGCATTTCGGGACGGCCCACAAGCTGGAACCTCACCCAAGATAGCCTTCCGTGAATAGAATAGCTCCCCAGCGCCATTGGTGGTGTGCTCCAGCCACCGAATCCAATCGGTGGCAACAGCAAACGGATCTGCCGCTACACCACCAAGCTCCAGCCATCCTGGTGACCTTCTTGCTCGTCTTCAGCCTGTTCAACGGCTTCTCCGATGGGTTCCTGCTGGCTCTCCGACTCCGCCACTTGACTTGCTGCTTCCGGTGGCTCGAGTCCCTCTTCTTCGTGACTATCCTGACCGTTGTAGCTGCTCCGCTTCGCATAGCTGGCAGTCCTGCGCGGGTCCCTTCGTCGGGTCGTTGGTCGTCGAAAGACGGCGGTCGTGGCTGCTCTTCCGCCCAGCTGCTGGGCTTGTCGTCGTTGCTCTGAAGCCTCCGGCGCGATGACTTTCCAGCGTCTTGCCACCTGATTATCACTGCGGTCTCCAAGCTCAGCAGCCAGTCGACTCCATAACCCGAAGGCCTCCAGTCCCCAGTCCTGAACTCGAGCCAGGATCACTTCATCCTCGCGTTTGGTCCATCGCCGGAACGATAATTCCGGGTTCAATGTGTTCAGGAAGCGATCACGGAGCGCTGGCTGCGTCCGACCGGGTACATGATGCGTTACATCATGCCAGGGGACCTGCTCCCGTTTAAATTCGAGGTCTTTCGGTACATAAGCACGTAAAGCCAGCAGCAATCGGCGATCTTCCACGAGCGAGAACTTGCCTTGGCGGACTCCAGGAGCCAGCGACTGCTGCCACCGATGCCGCAACTGCTCAGGCAATCGCCCATCCAGTAAATCAGCGATCACCGCCCATTTCTCGCCGAAGACGCCCACAGCTTGTCGTAATTTCGCGTCTTCTGCAGGTGAGAAGCTGGAGCGGACATTACCCGAGCATAACGTGGTCTGGAAGCGAGTCAGGCAATGGGTAGCAGGTCTTCCGGGCACCGGCATCCGCTCTGCGATCTCGCGCCAATGGTTCACTAGCTTGGGGTCTTCTTGGCCCGTTGCGAGTCGTCGTAATGCTGCATCTTCCTGCTTAGTCCACGCGGAAAGCCGAAGGCCTGGCGCCTCGTGAAGGTCATACCAGAGTTTGCAGGCGAAACCCGAGCGTTCCAGCGCCAATTGCTTGCCGGATCGACTGCGTTGCCAGGTCTGGAGCTCATTCCATGCCGTCAATGGGATCTGCGTAGTATCTGGGTGGCTGGAGTAGTAATTCTGGGCGAAATCCCGCACAACCTGCCGCTCTTTGGCCGAGAAGACTGGCGCTGCCGTGGCCACGAAGGCCTCGTGGCTTCGCGCACGCAGAAACAGCGCGTCGCTGTTAGCTGGTGGCTCGGGTAGACGCCGTAGCGACGCATTGGCGTCTCCAGAATGCGGTTCGTCCGCTGTCTTCGCCTTCTTCTTGGGTCTTCGACCTGCTGGGGTTTTCTTCCGACCTTCCGCTTCGTCTGAGAAGAACGACGGCTGCTTGCGAATGTACGAGCGTGGCACCACACCTGAGGCTCGTGAGCGGCCACGCGGGCTCTTCTCGTAGTGTAAGAGGCTGCTGCTGGGAGCTGCAGAGGTTGCGCGAGGCAGCAGCGCGTCCATGGCTCGCTGAGCTCTTCGCAGAGCCATTCGACGGCGAATCGCTTGGGTTTTTGCCTTCAGTCGCGCCTCCTCGCGCGTCAGCGACTGCACCAGACCCTGCAGCTCCGCCACGAGCACGCGGCTGGCCTCCAGAGCCTCCGCGGCGGCGTCTGGCGCGCCCGGGCGGCGCCCCGCGGCAGCAGGAAGACGCTGTGCCATCAGCTCTTCGAGCTTCGAGCGTGGAAAGTTAATACTTAGCACCCTCGCCCATCCATTCGCCCAACGGGGTGATTGAAACGATTAAACACAAGTTCATTGGGTGATTGGAAACGGTAACAACCCATCAAACCACTTAAATACCCATTTCGGGTACTTGGGTGGCACATCAATTTGTGTCATTGAGCAGCGCCAGCAGGTTCACCGTCGCCGCATACGCCACCAGCGCCACGAAGAGCAGCGCGATCGCGAAGCCTGCGGGGCGGCTGTACGTGCCGTACGTGCGCATCTGCTGGGCCTCGAGCTTCTGCCGCGGCAATAAATAGAGGATGGCCGCCAGCGCCAGCAGATTGATCGCGTCGTTCGCCAGTAAAAAGCCCAGTACCTGGGTCCTGGTCTGCTCGGCATCCAGCGCCAGGACGTCGTCCTTGAAGTCCGTCTCCAGGGCCGAACTGGACGAACTCACTGCGTCCGAGAACGTGAGGATGACCATCCCGATCAGCACGTTATAGGAGGACACGAGGCCCGTAGTCGCGCCTTCTAGGCAGTTCTCCGTGATCTCCACGAGTGGCAGCGTAGTGACCAATAGCACAGCCGCCTTGGAAACCCCCGCCAGCGACCGGATCGACAGCAGATACCAGGCGCTTCGGACCCCGTTGAAGACCGTGGGGAGTGCTGTCAGGAGGTTCACCCCGATCCCGAGCAATAGCCCAGCGATGGAGGTCCGGACCCAGCTGTAATTCAGCAAGGTGAGCTGGAACACCCCGATGGAGAGTAGCATCAGCACTTGGCTGGGGATCTCGCCCACTCGCTCCGCGTCCGGCGACACATTGGCCCAGTAAAGCACGGCTTCGTCCGCGAAGACGAACTGGAAGGACGCCAGGAAGACCGAGCAGCAGATGAACAGGATGATGCGATACACCGCTTCTTGCTGCAGGATGTGCCACAATTGCCGCGTCAGGGACGAGCGGTCCACCGAGTCCACCTTGATCTGCCGGGGCTCTTCGTCCAGGCGGAAGAGCACCGCCGGGATGGGGACGAGCGTAACCAGCGCCATGATGAGGATCACCGCCTTCATGGAGATCACCGCCTCGGTGCTCTGCTGCTCGGAATTGTACCCCACGACCAGCGAGATGATCACATTGGCCAGCAGCGTCGCAGCTTCTTGGGTCAAGAGATACTGCAGCACCAAGGACCCGCGTTCGTGGATGGGTTCTCGTTGCGAGAGCTCCACCAGGAAGGCGAAGGCGGCGACGGACGCCACCGTAACCCCCAGACTGGCTGCTAACATGAGCAAGATGTACACCACTCCACCGTAGAACGTACGCACACTGGGCTGGAGTAGCCCGGTCTGATCGTCGACTAGAGCCACGGCAACCAGCGCCATGAAGGCGAAGTAGGCGCAGATCCAGCCGCCCAGCATGTAGGCTTTGCGGTGGAAACTCCAGAGCGGGTAGAAATCTGAGAGCAACCCGATGAAGAAGCTGGCGACGCCGGGAAGCTTGAGGAACCGCTGGGTCGCGTCGCATTGGTCGTCGTTCAGGCTCAGGTAGACGCAGAGCAGCGGCTGGAAGGCGTTGGCTAGGAACGGCACCATGAAGCCGGAGGCTGCGGCCGAGCAGGCCAAGCCACAGAACGGCCGGGAGAACAGCTCAGCCGCTGTGCCAGCGCGTAAACTGCCGTACAGCATGTGGTTGAAGAAGCCTGTCGGCGGCGCGGTAGCTGCTCGTCTTCGCTCGGACGGGCGTAGTACTTCTTGTAGGAGCTGAATAGAAGGCGGGGCGCTGCTGGAGCGGCCGGCAACAGGCGCTTCCGAGTCCACCCACGTCTGTTCGAAGGTCACCGTGCGCTTGCGCTTGCGGTCGCTGCTGACTCGAGAAGTCCGCGGGCTGACACTCAGCACGTCGTCCACGTTGTCGGTGGGCGTGGAGGAGTGTACCCGCAGCTCACGGGGTACGCGTAACCCGTAGACGTCGTCGCCGTCTTCGGCTGCATAGCGATCCCACTCGGGCCCGGCGGAAGCCTCGGGCGCGGCGCAGAACGAGCCTTCCGAGATGAAGCTGTAGCTCTTGGAAGACCGTTCGCTGTGCATCTTGGGATGACTGGCCAGGAAGCGATGCTCTCTATCTGTAGGTGCCGTGTGGGTTTGCACTGCCCGATGTTCGCGCTGCAAAATGGCGTATCGTTAGCCGAGCGTGCAAATGCAAAAGCGTGCAAATGCGAGTGTGTTATACGGAGAAGGTTATGGGACGAGAGATTACGTACGTACGAAGGCGTTTAGGCTGTTCGCTCCGTCTGCAGTTGGTCGCGCTTGTATGTGTCCGTCGCGAGGGGGGACGGGATGGCGCGGCGCCGCGGGGGAGCTTCGGTCGCGGCGGCGGGGTGACGCCTTCTAATCCCGCGCGCGGCTTTCCTTGTGTCTGTCTTCTCACAGGCCAGGCAGGCAGTTGGCGAGGAGATTAACTCGCTCTCGCTCTCGCTCTCGCTGTGGCCAGGTCGATGATGGGGGAAGGTCCACCGCCCGCGAGCTGCTGCCACCGAAGTTGCAGAAAGTGCAAGAGCGCTCATGGGATTAGGCGTCCGACTTCAAAAAGAGCGCGCGGATTGGTTGAAAAACGAAATCTCTTTGGGGTTGGCTGACGGGGAAAAGGGTTGCGGCGTTTTGTATGGGCCTCTCTGTTTGTAAAGGGGCACCCATGTTGGCGTCCCCCTGGTACGCAGCAAGGTCCCCCACCCCTTGTACTTTACGATCTCACGAGCACCTACCCCTTTCAGACGCTTTCGCCACAATTTGGCAGTCAATTATGTGAAGAAGCCACTACCGGTAGCATACTTTAATCAAGTAAGGAGCCGTTACCATTTTTGCAGCGAACCGGGTCCATCAGGCGTCTCCCAATGGACTGCCCAGCCCAGAGCGTGGTGGGTTTGAATGGAAAGTACACGAAGGGCCGACGCGTTTGCGCTGCATCGATTCGCAAAGCCGGTTTGCCAGCACTGTCATGGATCCGGCCGCCTCCAGAAGCCTGGCGGCGACTTGAGTTCGCCTCCGTGGTTTTGCACGAAGGAAACGAATAGGGGAAAGCTGAAGAAACGGCAGTGCAAAATGCAAATATGTGTGGCTTGCAAATGCTGCGTGCGAACTCGGGGGGAGGGGGGAACTTATCACGATCTCGAGCCCTATCCCGTTCGCCAATCGCCCCCGAAACCACGACGTAACTTAAGCGAATTAACCCAGAAACCTCGTCGCTATCCACCCAATCACCCACCTTCATACTCCCCCCTCCAAGGAAAAAACACACAACATGCCGTCGTTGCTGCTCCTCCGCCGCGCGCCGCCGCCGCTGCTTCTCCGGCGCTGGCGCAGCTCCTCCGCTGCCTCAGAGGCGCCCCCCGCCTCCTCCACATCCGCCGCGCGCTCCTTCCGCGACGTGGCGCGCGTCGGCGCCGCCGTCTCGTCGCTCCAGCTCCCGCAGTCGCCCGACTTGGTGTGTCGCAACCTCATGTGCGAGCACGTGGGCGACGCCTGCGCCTGCCGCCTCTCCCTCGTCCTGGAGCGCGTGCCGCAGCTGCAGCGCCTCGACCTGTCGAACAACGCGCTGCGGGCGCTGCCGGCCTCCACCTTCTCGCTGCAGGAGCTCACGCAACTGGACGCCTCGCACAACCAGCTGACGGCGTTGCCGGACGCCGTGGCGCAGCTCCAGGCGCTGGAGCGGCTGGATCTGCGCGCCAACGCGCTGCAGTCGCTGCCCGTCGCGGCGCTGGCGGCTCTTCCGCGGCTTCAGGAGCTGCAGATCGCGCGCAACCCCGTGCTTCTCGCCGCTCTGGAGACGCAGGAGCTGCGCTTACCGCCCGAACTCCGAGCCAAACTCGTGCTTAACGAGGAAGACGCGGCCGCCTCGTAAAGGAGACACGTAGATACCAAGCAAGCATTGAATATAGAGGAGTGGCTAGAGTTTGGGCAGCGTGACGCCGGAGCTCGAGTCTCCGCTGGGGTGCAGGCGGAGGTGCGAGCCTTTGCGGACTCCGGAGCCGCCGGAGTTGCCGTCGTGTACCGACGAGCGGCTGGAGCGGTGCGGCAACGACGAGGAGGCGCTGGCGGCAGCCTTGGCGCTGTGGTGAGGCAGTGAGCTGTTGCTGTCGCCGCCGCCGCCGGAGACCCCGAAGACGGCGCTGCCTCTCGAGCTGGTGGAGCGCGCCAGCAACGAACGGGCGGTCGAAGCGGCAGATTTCTTCAGGGGCGACGGCGCTCGGGTCTCCACCTCGTCCTCGTCGTCGCCTGGCGAAGCCACCGACCGGGAGCTGGCGCTGGCGACCGTCGTCCGCTGCCGGAGGCTGTTGCTGGCCCGCAGCTCGCGCCTGCGGTCGTCGTCGACGTCTCCGAGCTCTTCCGCGATCGCCAAGGCGATGGCATCCGCCAGGTAGTTGGTGTTGCCGCCGGATGGGGAGTCCAGGCCGACGGCGGCTTGTCGAACGAACAGCGGGTTGTCCAGCTGCAGGCGACACTTGTCGGCTCGAACCTGGAGCACCTGGTAGCTGCCGTAGAGCTTGTCTTGCACTGAGGACCCCGTCGTGGGCGCTGCAGGCGCCAGCACTGCGAGGAAGCTGCGTGGCTCGGCCGGGACGAAGCGTGCGTCGTCAATAGCCGAGCTGCGGAAGTCCCAGCACACAGGGAGTGGCGCCTCGAAGCGTAGCGTCGCGCTGCCTGCCAGGAACGTCCAGTCCTTCTCGTTGGCGACGCGAAGCACCGGCAGCGTCAGCGGCATGGCTGATGCCAGTCGATCCACGCGCTGGATGCCGGTCTGGTCCAGCTCCAGCATGGCCAGCAGCGCGGCTACCACGCCGTCCTCCATGAGGTTCTTGAGCTCCGCGTCCTCCGGCGTCAGCGTCGCTTGGTCGGAGGAGGCGGCCTCGCCTTCAGCAGCCTGCCGCTGCTTGTAGCGGTGCTTGATGTGGGCCAACGCCACGGCGCAGGCCGGCGCCATGTCGCTGCCGCCATCGACGGACAGCCGGATGAGTAGCGGCACGACTCCGCCACGCACCAGCGCGTCCATGCCGCTGGCGTCGTCGTCGCTGTCAGAGACACAAGCCGTGAGGTTGTACAGCGCCAGGATGACGTGCTTGCTGGCTTGCGCTTGCCGTCGACCCGGACAGCACGCGGCCGTGACGGCCCGCAGCAGCGGCACGAGTCGTGAGTCCTGCATGAGCAATAGGCACACGGCCTCGCCCTGTGTGGACAGCGCACGCAGGATGACGGCGCAGCGCTCGGCCGTCTCCTGCTGCGCTTCAAGGCTCGTCGCGTCCGGCGACGGCGTCTCCGGCT
Source organism: Nothophytophthora sp. Chile5 (assembly GCA_001712635.2). NCBI lineage: Eukaryota > Oomycota > Peronosporomycetes > Peronosporales > Peronosporaceae > Nothophytophthora > Nothophytophthora sp. Chile5. The sequence goes on along the minus strand of MBAC02003078.1, from coordinate 1,570 downwards.
TGAGCGCGAGCGCCACCACGTCCAGCACGCCGTCGGCCAGTACGGCCGCTCCAGCTTTCTCGCAGCGCGCGAGCTGGCTCAGCGCGTAGATGCAGGCTCGTAGCGCCGTGGGCGTCGCCGTGGACGAGCTCTCGGCTCTGGGATCTGCCCCCGCGATCTCACGCAGCATACGAACGGCTCCTGAGGCGATGAGCTCGCTCCAGTGCTGTGGGTCCTCGCAGAGCGTGGCCACCAGCTCGGCGCAGACGTTGCCGACGCGTGGCGAGCTACGCAGCACTCGTGGCCGCTCGAGCAGCGCCGGCACTAGTCCGTGAGTGAGTAGTGCGCGTCGATGACGGGCGTGGAAGGTCAGATTGTCCAGTGTCTGGACGCAAGCCAGCAGCACGGTCTCGCCCTCCGGTTGCTCGTCGCCGGCGGCCAGTAGACGCACGATCTGCGCCACGACGCCAGCCTCCATGACGCGGTCGTGGAGCGCTGGCAGACACGAGATGTTGCAGAGCGCATTGAGCGCGAACTCATGCTGGTGACGCTGCTCCTGCGGCGTCGTCTCCGTCGTCTCACTCTCCTCAACGGACACGGTGTCGTCGAGCGCTGGGAGCAGCAGCTTGTTGGTGAGCACGTTCACAAGTCCGAGCGCCGCTATGGCCTCGCAATTGACGCGATGGACCGACAGGAAGCAGAGCGCAGCGGCGCAGGCTTGACGCGTGGGCGGGTCGGCGTGTTCACACAGCACCAGCAGCGCCACGAGCGCGCCGCCTTCCACGAGTCGGACGGCCGTGCTGGCTGCAGGTCCGGAGGCTCCGGACGCCGCGGGGTCGCTCGTCGCCGCTTTCTTCGCTGCGGCCGGCGGCTTGGTATCAGCCGCTAGATGCGTGAGGCAGGCAGCGAGTCGACGATGGATCTCCTGGCTGCTGAACTCCATCTCGCAGAGCTTGGTGACCACCTGCGCCACGTTGAGCTCCATGAGCGTGTCGGCGAGCGCCGGGTCACAGCTGAGGTTGTAGAGCGCCGTGACGCAGAGCCCGCGGATCTCGCCGCTCTCCAGCCGTGCCAGCTTCACCAACGCATACAGTACGCCGTCCTTGATGTGGGCAGCGCGCAGGTCGTCGTGAGTCAGCAGATTGAACAGTGCACGCGCGCAAATCTCCTTGGTGGAGTCGCTGTTGATCCGCAGCAGCGCATTCACGATGAAGTCGGGCACCGTGCCTTCCTTCCACACATAGCGAGTGCCTACAGGCCGCGCAGCAGGCGGCTCCACTGCCAAGTTACACAGCGCCACGGCCGAGTAGATCTGGATGTCTTCCACGCCGCAGCGCATCATGAGCGTCAGTGCCGGATACAGCTCCGCGCAGCGGGTGAGCTGCGTGCGATGCGGGGCGCTGGACGCCAGCTTGGCGAAGGCGATGGCGCAGGTCAGCGTCGTGGGCGCGTAGGACGAGGCCGACAGGTCGATGAGCATGTCCAGCACGGGCGTCTTCTCCAGCGCCTCGGCAGCCAGGTTGCAGCACGCCGTGGCGCAGCTCCGCAGTGTTTCGCGAGTCGTGGAGACGGCGGTGGCGCTCACGGGGAC
>MBAC02003073.1:0-11629 GCA_001712635.2 Nothophytophthora sp. Chile5 | reverse complement strand
TCATCTGCTCCATGAGCGTCTTGCGCAGGAACTCGTTCTCCTGGTCCACGCGCGCCCGGATCTCGGCGTGCTGCTCGGCCTCCTGCTTCCAGCCCAGCTCCGTGTTGTGCTCGGACGGCTCCGACGATTGCAGCACCTCGATCTGCTCCTTCAGGTCCTTCACCTTGGCGCGCAGGGCGATCAGCTCGTCTTTCTGGCGCTGCCGGTGCTTGCGCGCGGCCTTGGCGATCTGTGCGCGCCGCTTGGCCTTGGGGTCTTCGTACTCCTCGGGCTGCTTGTCGTCGCCCGAGTCGCCGTCCGCGCTGGCGGTGGAGGCGGCCGGAGCTTTGCGCTTCTTGGACGCCTTGGACTTCTCCTTCGCGGCAGGCGCCGCCGGGGCCGCCGACGTCGTCAGCGCCGACGACGTGGCTGCGCCCGAGGCCGCCATCATGGCCGCCTGGGCGTTGGCGCCGCCCAGACTCGGGAACATCTGCGAGTTGGCGGCCATGAGCGGGTTGCTCATGCGGCCGTGGATGGGTGCCAGACCGTTGCTGGCGCCGTTCTGCAGGTTGGCCATGGACAGCGGCATGCTCATGCCCAGCGGCAGCCCCAGGCCGTTGCTGGCGCCGCCCAGCTGCGGCGGCTGCATGCCCATGTTGTGGCCGCCGCCGGCGTTCTGCAGCGCCTGCGTGAGGCTGCCAGGCGTGGGCAGCGGCGACGAGCCGGCGTTGCGCGGGTTGCTGGCCTCGCGCAGCAGGTTGTGGAAGGCGTCCATGGCTCAGGGGCGGGGAGCTTCAACGCGTCGCGGCGACGGGTTGACGGATCGGCGGAGCGCAGGCGACTCGCTTGACTCGCTCGGCGGAGGTGATTACGAAGTGTTGCGGCGGGAGCGTTTACGTAAGCGGGGAATTTCCAAGTGAAAGCGCCGCGAAGCCACTGGTTGGCGACCCAATCCGAAGGCTGGGAGAGGGCAGGAAAGCGTGAGGAAAACAGACTGGGAGGCGGGAAAGCAGGATGAGGAGGCGGTGCTGGTTGAGGATGTTTAGAGGCGCTGACGATGGAGCATGCAACTCGTTTCGATATGCGTTTTAGATTGTTGAGAGCGAGACCACGAGCGGTTTGAGGTGGTTTCCTCCTCAATTAACGAAAGCATCATCAAATGAAATGATTGCATCGCAATACGAGTGTGTTGACTCATGAAGAGAACCTTGACATCAAACAAAGAAGGTACACCCCGACTAGGGATAGGTCGACGACCTGCCTTCACATCACAGACAAATTCGCCCATTTTTAGAGCCAATGCAAACGCCCCGAATGTGAACGGCGATCAGACATTGGTTCAGGTCGGGTCACCAGTTGAGAAAAACAGGCCTATCCCTCGAAGTCTGATGCCTCTCGCGCACCAAAGCGCAACTGGCCCGGCAGGGCTCGGGCAGGAATTAGCAAATCAGCGCGTGAATAAATCTCCCGAAGTGGGATGGGGAGGGTTCATATTGCGGAATCGTGATTGCGACATCTCCAGTGGTTTAGGGCTGTTGCGTGCTAAAGTACCCAATCTAAATAAATTGCTCAGCCCAAAACGGAAGCGACGATACGCTGATTGCTACTTACTGCCACTGCTACGTGTATGATTGCTACTGCTACATGTATTACTACGCTGTTATTGCTATGTTCATCGCTATTGTTATTCACTGGATAGAAGGTCGCGAGCCAGAGACACTTTTTTGTTATAGAATCGCACATAAATGTTTGAACGCCCCTCAACTCAATAAGGGGATAAATAGTTATGAGTACTACAGTACATTTTGCAATACAAAAATCAAACTTAACGGTGTCGTGGACCGCAACAATCAGGAGTTCGGACCTCAAAACCCGCATGGCGAACATAATCAAAGTTGGAGTGCAAAAAGATCAGCGTACAGTCACAGGGTCATCGGGGTAACCATTACAGTGGGTTACGATGTGACCAGCATGAAAGGATCACACGTAGTCTCTGCGTGGATGTTGAGGTAGGGTGACTCGTAGAAGCTTGAGCCGCATATCGTGAAGTGCCACAGCAAGAATCGAGCACGAACCCCGGATGAAACAAGACGATGAAGCAGAGCAACGGAGCCGGCGGTTGGCTTAGCGTAGGGCGTTGTGGGGACGCCGGGATGAAGAAGACACCGACACAGCGGCAACAACGTTAGAGAGAGAGCGTGTGCTGCCTCAGAATCAAAGACAACGTGAGACGCTAGGGCAGCGTGTACAACGGCTAAGCAGGAGGCGTTTACGTGATCGTGCGCGACGAAGGGCCGCAGAGGCTCATATGCAACCCCCTGATCATGTGTACCGAGCTTCCCACAGGCAAGGAATTCAAAACAGGAATCGCAGAGTATTAACTGCTGTCACCGCGTTACTGAGTAGCTGGATACTGGAGGCAGTTGACTTGACACCAGAAGAAATTGACTGTATGACGCAGGGACAGCAATTCACGAGTGACCCGCGACTAGCCCTCGCATGCTATTATTGCTATTCAACCGACCCTAACGGTGTCGTGTTTGGGGACGAGCAGTTATGTGGTGGGCTTGGTGCAAGTACCCTGGCTCACATTCAGCCTGTCCTAGATAATTGCCCCGACGCTGTTAGTAGTGGGTTTGTGCCACAAGTCTGCTTTAGAATACCAACCCGATGGGACTGATACTTGGCGAAGTAGTGGAAGGCTCAGTCGTCGGAAGAGCAGTCGTGGGGAGCTTCCATGCCCACCGCACCGAAGGCTGTTCAGAGAGCGCAGTCGACGAAGCAGCGGGAAACGGCCGTTTAGATGTCCCACAGTGGCTTCATGATCAGCACCACGCACCGAGTACCACCGCGGTCATGGATATGGCAGCGGAGAATGGCCACCTTGCCATCGTGGAATGGCTACATTATTACCGCTCGAAAGGGTGCACTGAGCGCGCCATGGACGTGGCCGCAGGGAATGGACATTTCAACAGCGTGGCCTTCTTTCATCGCAAGCGTGTTGAAGGATGTAATCGTGCTGCGTCGACCTATGTGATCGAAGAACCACCGGTGGGAATGACTGACAAAGAGAGTCTGCGCGCCATGCAGACTCGTCGGGGTCGACGAGTGTAGGCCGGAGAGCTTGTCCCGAGTCCCGTTTTCCGGACTTTCTACGGGACCCGGGATGGGGTGCGCTCAGTCTCTGTGGTGACGCGGGCGTGTGGGACAGTGGGACGGTCCAGTATTGGGAAAGTGACTGATTCCATGGAATGTATGGGGTATCGTGTCGACGTCGACGTTGGGAAGAAGGTCGATGAAGGCAGGTTATATGATCCCTCTGGCCGTCGGGACACTCAAGATCCTGGATACATTCGCGACAAGTGGTGAAGAATCAGGATGCCGTCGTCCAGGAGTTCTGCGACTATTAACTTGTTGAGCTCTTGGCTGAATTTCTCAGCCAAGCTGGATGATCCCATACTTTTGAGGATCACGTGGCGACATTTTTCGGTTCAAGGGTTGATTCATGTTCTAGCCAGAAAACTTGCGACATAAAGCTAACTTTCCATTAAGTGTTGTTCCATATTATAAACATTTTACTTATTTTACTATCTACATATTTTGCTTTTTCTTGCTTAAGTATAGTATTGATCACATAGTGGCCAACATGCTATCCCAGCCTCTGGTTTGCTATGTATTATTTTCAAACGAGGGCGGCATAGTTATGTCACTCTGATATACTAAGTAGGTATGCACGTTTTAACCCTATTTTATTTATTACAAACAGCGGAGCACCTCACTCGCTGTACTCGTCGAGTTGCTAAAGGAAGGGGTGAGTTCTCACAGTGGGGCGGCGTCCCCATAGTCTATGTTTTGGAAGAGAGAAAATGAGTATAATGCGTGTTATCTCCCATCTGTAGCTTCAATGCTGGGTTTAGAAAAGAGCAAGGAAAGGAACAAATATGGATTCATATCATAAGGTGCCTTGCGTAGGTCTTCTTGTTGCACATCGTAACCTCGTCTACGAAACTGGACACCAATGAAAGTTCATGCCATCTGACCAGGCGACCTCTCGATTGCTCCAGCATGCATGACCTTAAAATTTGATGTTTTCATGTGTACCACACTACTTACGAAACCGCAAGATTTTACATTTGATCAATGTGCAACGTTTCCCCAGAAAGATCCATAAATAGGTGGTTGTAGTTGCTCAACAACAAAATGCGTGGCTCCTATATTTGACACGCACTACTACCACCAGGTACCTGCTTACTCACGAGTAGATCACGGTCGATGACGTCTCTAGCGTCGGAACCGAAGCAACAACATCATCTCCGACCGCGGAAATGCAACCCACATGAGCGACAGGGACTCATTGTGCGTATATTTCGATGGGAATCTGTGATTGGTTTGTATTTTACGTGCGTGGACGATTTTCTAAAAGAGGCCATTGCATTTCATTTCAGAATTCATCGAGTTCTGCAGAAGAGGAAGACGACTCGAGCTGGATCAAGAAGCTCAAAGCGGAGGGCAGGTGGGAGGGATACATCAAGGCGAAGTGACTTCGGGGCCGTGCGTTCGGCCGTGTGCAGCAGTAGGAGCGTCGCGAGCGGAAATGTGCGGGGCGTGAGGCCGCCGACAAGGCGTTCGCGACTGCGATTGTGCACGCCGCGCAAGAGAAGTAAGTTGTCCGACTAATTCGAGAAGGCAAGGAGATCCTGCTCATACTGCAGCATGTGATGAAGAACCAGCGTACTTTTTCGTGATCATACGCTCTTTAATAGGCTTAGCGAGAAACTCGCCTATGCAGATACTCCAAGCTGGATGGAAGCAACTCGTATCCCGCAGCATGTTCGCATGCATAAAATGACGGAAGACGTGCAGAACACTATGGATGGTCTGCCCGTCATCTTGATGAAAGGCATTTCAAGCGTGGTTGGTGGAATGATGGGCGGGGGTAGTAGCATCTCGACAACAACGCTGAAAGATGTAGTCCGCCAAGTTCTCAATGCAAAACACTCTGCAAACACAGTCTCCAGTCCCGACCAACCCACGCCCACGAAACGCTCAATCTACCTATTGGTGGGGAGAAGGCGTTCATCTGTTTCCTAAAGTATTTGTCTTCCGGACCATTGGTTGCCTTGGGGCTTGGAAACTGTGGTGGTTCGAGGACGAATCGAGCGATTATCCGCCGTTCCATTGCATAGTTCCCGTTGACTTGAAGTCCAAAACCAAACGAAACACTCTGTCAGAGTGGACACAGCTGATGGAGAAGACCAAAGAGGAAGTCAGAACCAAGCCTAACGAGCCAATGCCGCCCATTCTAGATGAAGATCAAACTGAGAGGTTTTTCGAGATTGGATTTTCAACCATTAACCTAACAGCATCGAAACGCAAGCGACGATCTGGCTGAGTCCGAATCGCGAGTATAGTGAAGATTATGCGGGAGGTAGCAGCCGAAATTTACCCGAATTATCAGCGGCGACAATACATGCTCGCAATAGGATAAAACGACCGGCACCTATTGAAACGAACGGTGGCACACCACCAGATATAAGCGACGACACCAATTTGACCTCCGAGCGAACCAACCGACTGCACGACCCACCGGTGACCGGTACGGTGACGGGACTTCTCCGGTTCTGAAGCCTAAGATTGATGATCTTTTGGGGCTTGGGACCGGAGCCGGCCGTGTGAGGAATTTGCTTCTCTTCAAGTATCGAAACGATGCATCAGTGGTGAATCTAGTGTCTGGAACTCGCCAGCTGGAGAATCGAAAAGTGTATCTAAAAGCGCTTCGCAAGAAAAATGACGGTGGCTGGGAGATTGATTTGAATCCACGTATCTGTCCTCTCGATGGAAACGATGGAGTGTCAATAGCTCTTCCATCCCTGGTTTCCTGTCAACGCAGCAGCCTATCGAATCCCACCACAGGGTTATCAAAGTGATCGTGTCAGATTTCATGAAGGCTCCTACAGAAACGATTATCAACTCCGTCGTCCCCAGAGTTCTTCTTTGCGACGTGGATAGCAGCACGGCCAACGCACAAAGTCATTGCTGTGAAGGTTTGTGCTCAAGCTCATTCTCTTTTGCTCTCTTTTTATCTTCTATTTCGCTTTAAGCTCACATTGATTTGTAAATGCCGTTCTCGCAAGTCCTCTGCCAACAAACGGTGTGGTTAAGGCAACTGCCTATCTGATTGCCTCGAATAACTACAGGACGATATTCGATCGAGGGGGTCGAACAATCCCAGCCAAGATTGTTTTTAACAGCACCAAAGCGATGGTCCGACCAGGAAGTCTTGCTGGATCTGATGTCACCACACTTCGAGCAACACGGTACTTCGTATCGCTGCAACAGGTGTAGGTTAATAGACAAGTCGTGTCTTCGCTCCCAACGTTCCAGCCACTGCCAATCTGGCGACTTGAAGATGTTCGTTCTTGCGTTTGTTGATGAAAAGACGCGATTATAATGTGTCTGACTATTTATCGTATTCTCTCTCTCTCTCTCTCTCTCTCTCTCTCTATCGGATTATTGTTTGTCAAGGTTCTTGCTGTGAGAAGTGCCTTACGCTGTACATGCAAGACGTACATGCACTCAGGATGGGTGTGAGCGCATCATTACATCTACTCAATAAGTTGGATTTGGCCATAACGGCGCAGCGAATCCCCATGCGTGGCCCACCTGAACAACCGAGGTCCATCGGAGGGGGAATGACCCGTGAAGATCCCGCTTCGTCTGACTTCTTCGACCCCAACAACCTGCTCCGCATCTTGACGGCGCAGCCGGAACGTGCGCTGCGGTGGCCGTTTGTCCAAGAGTTTGATGTTGAAGACGGCCCGTCTACTATCCGCGAACACAGGGTCGGCCAAGTTGCGGAATGCCGTATGTCCGAGACGGACAGTGTCTTCGAGTGGAGCGTATCCTTCCTACATGGAGATCATGGAGATACTCTCTATTATCATGTCGAGGAATTAGTGAAGGGCCTCATCCTAGCGAGAGCCATGGGTGCAGCGCGACGGCTGCACTTCCGATCATGCTCATTTTATCCTGCATAATACCAACATCCTTTAGCCACACCATGAATTTCTGTTGCTGAATTCCTGTCACAGGTTTTCCACCGGAATATCTGTTGCTCGTGGCTGACCTAACCAACGCAACATGTATTTTAACTTGGACGACAGGTTTTCAGCAAAAATGGAGGCAACAGGTCATTCAGTATTTGAGCAACAGATATTAATTAGCACCCACCAAATGGTCAGCAACCGGAGCGAGGGCGAGCTCAGGAAGATGATTCCACAGCACAAGCAGCCGTCCATGGCAATGCTCTGTGATGTGATCTGACTTCCGACCCGACCCGACTTAATACTGGGTATGTCCATTTCTAACAGCATTTTCGTATCGTTCTGTCCAATCACACGCAGGCGAATTCACACAAGGACCTTGGATTTCCTTAACACTTTTGTGATTGACTTGATTTTGTATTGTATACAATCCTATGTCAATGAAAATCAAAAGGAGTCAAAACGACCCGTTTTGATGTGCCACCATACAGGAGCGGTACACGCTTAGATGAGAGAAGTCATAGGGAGATGATATCTTGGAGGGATAAGGATGAATTTTAAACAAAGCGGGCCAAATCGGCTCCTTTTACAAGAGGCGTGCATCACCGTTATACGACTGAAAGATCGTTCTGACTGGCAAAACTGCTTGGAACATGACGAATAGATTGCAGGTCGATCCCTGATTCGCCCACGGAAATGCTTCGATGCTCTCCGAGCGCAAGTAATCTTGAAATATGTCATTGAATAATACACTTCCTTTACACTTCCACTCATCATTTCCCGCGCGCGCCAAGCCTGAAAGGGCGCGGGTGCTGGCAATTTTGCGCCATTATCTAATGATGATAATGGCGCAAAATCGCCAGCACCCGCTGCTCAAATCGTCAGCACCGCGCCTCTTCCAGGCCGCGGGCGGAGCGAATTCACGATGAATATAAAGCCCCCCTACACATGAACACACACACACACACACATCCGCTTGGGTGCTAGCAAGCTTGCTACCCCAGCAACATGTCCTCTTGAGCGGTGAATACGATGCCATTTTGAAATCATCGGGGAGATGCTGCCAAGGTTCAAGGACACACCGGACGCGTCACGTATTTTACTTGATATTTCTATTTAGGTTGCTGAATGATAGTACTTGTTTTCATAGCATAGCGCTGGTTTGTGAAATGTTTCTTGTTTTAGAACGCTACTACCCGGGAAACAATGATCTCGTTATTGGTAAATACTAAGTACAAAAGGGTGTGTGGCGACGAAGTGGTACAAGGCAAAACGAGCCGATTTGACCCCTTTTGAGGCCAAATCTCGTTCAGGTTTTGAAACATCGTCAGAAGGGGTCAGAATGGGTCGGTTTGCCGCGATAGTAACCAACAACGTTAAATAATTAACACAATCCAATTCGAACTTAGTGCGAAAAACAATCATTCACCTGGTAGACGCCCATCCACCGGAATCACCAACGATATCAACCATGGCCGCGCCTGGAGAGGAGAGCAGCGAGTCGCCGCCGCATTTCTCCGGCAGCAAGCCGGCCGCGCCGTCGTCTGCAGAAGGGCCAAAGCCATGTTGTACCTCAGGTGAATGTGGCGGCGCGAGCAACGGGTGCGTTTGCGTCTATGTCCTGCATCAGCCGCAGAAGCGGAGTGGTTCGTGCGCTTGTTGATCGTGCTGGCTTGGGCAATTGTGGCGCTTTGGTGCAGTTGTAGCAGTCAATTGGTCGCGCACAAGGCGAAGACGAAGCGCAAGCCGTCGGCAGCGGCGTTGAAGCGGCGTATGGCGAATCAGATCCCGGAGGAGATCCAGAAGGACCCGGAGCTAACGAAGGCCATCGAGCAGGTTGAGCATTGGCCAACAAGTCCGTGGCTTGTGGAGCAGCATGCGCTCATCGTCTGCATGCTTTTTATTGGTGCATGTAGCTACCGTGGAACTACAGCTTTGAGATCCGCAAGACGATCTGGCGCATCCGCCAGGCCGGCAGCAAGCGCGTGGCGCTGCAATTCCCCGAGGGATTGTTGCTCTACGCGTGTGTCATCTCGGACATCATCGAGCGCTTCACCGGCGCGGACAGCATCATCCTGGGAGACGTAAGCGGCTATTCATTCCCTTGGTTCCTGGCGATGGTGGGGCACAGTAGTGTTTGTTGTGACAAAGCGTGCGTGCGTCACGACCGCAGGTGACTTACGGCGCCTGCTGCGTGGACGATCTGACCGCGATCGCACTTGGAGCCGACTTCATGGTGCACTACGGCCACAGTTGCCTTGTGCCCATCGACGTGACCACCATCAAAATGCTCTACGTCTTCGTGGACATCGCCATCGACGTGGATCATGTACGGCATGCCGTTGATCTGGCTCTGCTGCTTTCAAACCTCATGAAAGGATTGCTGTTGCTTGGCTATTTGCTCATGTGGATGGTTGCAGCTTATCGAGTGCATGAAACTCACCTTCACGCCGGATACCAAGGTTCGCATGGCGTCTGTTCATACACTAGCTGCCGTCTCGAGGAGCTCTCTCTGACTCCCGCCCCTCTGCTGTTGCTTCGTGGTGGTAGCTTGCGCTCATGGGGACGATCCAGTTCGGCAGCTCCATGCATCTGGTGTCTTCCCAGCTGAGAGAGCACTTTGCAGCCTTAGTCGTGCCGCAGGTTAAGCCCCTGTCTCCTGGTGAGGTGCTCGGATGCACCTCCCCCATCATCGAAGGCGTGGACGCGCTGGTGTTCATCGCTGACGGGCGTTTCCACCTCGAGGTTCGTTCCGGTGGCAGATTCTCACACCTTTCATCTGCCGAAGGGAGTGGTCGGGAGCTAATGCTGGAATGTGGGTGTATCCGCGATGCCGCAGTCGACCATGATCGCCAACCCGGGGCTCAAGGCGTACCGGTACGACCCGTACCCGAAGGTGCTGACCATCGAGAAGTACGACTTGCCGCAGATGATGAAGATCCGACGCGCTGCCATCGACCAGAGCAAGTCTGCCAAGAAGTTCGGCATTGTGTTGGGGACGCTCGGACGTCAGGGCAACCCGACGGTCCTGGATCGCGTCAAGAAGCTGCTGGAGAAGAGCGGGAAGGAGTACTTTGTGCTGCTTCTGTCGGAGCTGTTTCCGGATAAGGTAGAGATGCGGTGTCTATCGTCTGGGTGGAGCGGAGCTCTTCGGTACTAACTACAGCCGCACATGACACCGTATAGCTCGCGAGGTTCTCGGACGTCGACGCGTGGATCCAGATCGCGTGTCCGAGGCTGTCGATCGACTGGGGCTACGCGTTCCCCAAGGTAAGACTGGTGTTTTCCGCGGAATGAATAACGAGTGTACTCACATGCTGGTGTTGCTGGTGTCTGCAGCCGCTGCTGTCTCCGTACGAAGCCGAGGTCTGTCTGGAGCAAGCGCAGTGGACGGAGGGGTCGTACCCCATGGACTTCTACGCCAAGGGGAGCGGACCCTGGACGAATTACCACGAGGCGCAGAAGCAGCAACCATCCAAGGTTCCTGCCTGAGGTCTCACCTACGACTCAAGACGCTGCGCTCCGTGACCATTCGCTGATCGCTTTCGTGTTTTATATTCTCGTCAATACCTTGGGCGTTTCTTTCCTGCCGCCGTCTGTCTGGTTCTGGCCTTCATCCACCGCATCTGCAAGTCTGAGGGAACAGGATGCGTCCTCTCTGGTTGGCTGTCGCTCGGAGAGCGCTCACTCCTCCGCATGAGAGCGAGTGGTGCTGTAATGACCCCCCAAGCAATCCACATAAAGAAGATCAGCACTTTGGACGCAATCGAGAGCAGGCAGCATGGTTATAGCCGAAGCAAGGCTGCGAGCTTACCTGGGGCTGAGCACTTGCTCTGCTGGAGGACTACGCACACTGCCGCGAGGTGACTTCAAGGGGCTGCGCTGAGCATCCGGATGCAGTTTGAGGATCTCCCTGCGATAGAAAGACAGACAAGTTAGTCAACGACGAGTCTGAACTTTCCACAGGACAATTTGGCGCGCGACTTACTCGAAGATGAGCTCTTTCAGCCGCGCCTCGGTCAGATCCTCCTTCTCGAAGTCGAAGCTGAAGACGCTGTCCGCGACCGGCTCGTCTTCCAGGTTGTGCAGCGAGGCCAAGTACGGGTGCTCCAGCGCCTCTTCCACCGAGATCCGTTTGGCCGGGTCGAACACAAGCATGCGCTGCAACAGGTCGATGGCCTCGGGTGCGGCCTTGGGGAAGAGCTTGGCAAAGGGCACGCCGGGTCGCATGGGCTGGCTCCGCATGAACCGCTTAGCTCGTTCGCTCACCACGAAGTGCAGATCCTCTTCACGCGGCGTGCCAATCTTGTCGCAGATGATCTGCAGCTGGTGGATGTAGTCATCTCCGGGGAACAGCGGCGTGCGGCCGAGCAGCTCCGCGAAGATGCAGCCGGTGGACCAAATGTCGATGGCCTTTGTGTACTCCCGAGACGACAGCATGATCTCCGGTGCGCGGTACCAGCGCGTGACCACGTATTCAGTGAGCTCCATGTTGTCTTCCTCGGGCGCGACGCCTCGCGACAGGCCGAAGTCGCACACTTTCAAGTCGCAGTTCGAGTTGAGCAGCAGATTCGACGGCTTCAGGTCGCGGTGCAGCACGTTGGCCG
>MBAC02003069.1:0-22098 GCA_001712635.2 Nothophytophthora sp. Chile5 | reverse complement strand
CGCAGCAGCTTGACCTGCAGCCACGGACACGGCGTGTTGTAGTACATGTAGTCCCGCGGACAGTTCTTGTGCGACACGAGGGCGTTGAGGCGCTGGATGCAGGGCTCCACCAGCGAGCGGAAGGCCGTGGGGTGCAGCGCCAGCGCCGTCTGCAGCAGACTCATGGCCGACGTGACGACGCCCAGATGCGACTCGGCCAGCAGGTCGCCCAGCCGCTGCTCCATGTCGTCGAGGGTCAGCAGCTCCGGGTTGTCCGGCAGCAGTCGACGCATGCAGAGCGCCGCTTTCTTGCGCACATGGGCGATGCTGGCCGAGCTCGTGAGCAGCGCCCCCACGTCCGGCCCCATGGTCTCGCTGAGGTCGGCGCCGCCCAGGTTGGCCACGCAGCAGAGCGCGAGGCACTGCGAGCTGGCCTCGCGCGACTTGAGGTCGTTGCGGATGGAGTTGATGACCAGCGTCATGAGCTCGTCCGAGGCCTTGAGCAGGATGGAGCAGCCCAGGTAGCCCAGACACTTCTCCGAGTACTTGGCGCCTGACACGAGGCTGATGATCTGCACGTGGCCGAAGTCCACGTCGTAGCCCAGCATGTAGATGTAGATGAGCTTCCACGCGTACTTCTTGCGGTCGTAGGACTGCAGCGTGGGGCCGCCGCCGCCCAGCCCCGCCACGCCGCCCGAGCCCTGCGTGAACTTCTGCCGGATCTTGCCCAGCTCCTTGTCCACGCGCTTCTGTTCCTCCTCGCGCGAGCCGCACGCGCGCAGCTCGCTGATGAAGTTGTTCAGCCCGCGGGCACTAAACATGGCCATGCTGCCTGCTTCCTAGGCGACTCTAGTCGACTCTAGCGGGCTCTCTTCGCGATCGGAGCCGATCTCACTCGCCTCGGAAGGTGAGCTGAGGCTGCGGCGTCTTTTCTCGGACTGAGAGCGAAGCGCAGGCGGCTCCAGAGCCCACGGGTGGTTTCTGGAGCTGGAGGAGGTGCTTGAAGCCGTGAAGGACGCGAAAAGACGCGCCCTTTCGCCACTCGGAAGGCAGGAGACGGTGGTTTCGCCCTCCATGCACGGATGCTTCAGCTTCGACAGGAACGCTCGAAGGATGAGGCTGCGGAGGCCTGGCTGTCGTAGTGAAGAACGTATTGTGTATGTATCGAAATCATCTATCTACCTGTCCAGGCCATAACCGAGAGAGAGAGAGAGAGAGAGAGAGCTCTTACTTCGTCGCAGTCACTTTCTTCCGACTCCGCTTCTTGGCCGGCGGCGCGACCGTCTTCGGCGACTTCTCCTGCTTGGCAGCCACGACCTTCTCCTCCTTCTTACTCTTCTTCTCCTTCTTGGGCGTCTCCTCCGCCGGCTTCTCGGCCTTCTTGGTTTTCTTGGCAGGCTTCTCGGCCGCCTTCTCGGCCACCTTGGCAACCTTCTTCTTAGGCTCCTCCGTCTTCGCAGACGCCTCGCCCTTCGGCTTCTTGTTGCTCTTTCGGGGCTTCTTGGCCTCGGGAGCCTCTTCCTTCTGCGCAGACGCCTCAACCTTCGTCTCCTGCTTCTTGCTGCCCTTCTTCTCGCTCTTCTTGGCCTTCGGAGCCTTCTCCTCCTCCTCCACTTCGTCCCCCTGCGCCACGAACTCCTCCAGCTTGCGCTTCTTCAGCGTCTGCTTCTTACTCGTAGGCGGCAGCTTGGCCAGCGGCGCCAATGCGTTGTACACAGGCAGCGCCACCGAGTCGTCGGTCTTGATGCTGACGGACTGCACGCCGCTCCAGCCCTTAGCCACGTGGGCGGCGCAGTTGTTCATGGCCACCAGGATGTTGTCCACGATCTCCTCGGGAGTCATGTCCATGCGCGCCACCTTCACGTTGGTGCAGACGCCAGCGCTCACGTGCATCGCCGTGCGGCGAGAAGCAGCACGCACGCTGAAGGACACGTCCTTGCGCGACACTCGCACCGCGATGGGCTGCTTCTTCTTGGAGAAGAACTTGTTGCCCAACGGACCCTTGAGGTACGGCAGCACGCGGTCGTCCGCCAGGAACAGGTCGTAGGCGCCAGCGAGCGCACGCTTGTCCTCGAAGCGCGAGAAGTTCTTGCGCAGCTTCTTGACCGTCATCACCTTGCTCAGGGCTGGCACGGGGTCCGCCGCCAGCGCCTCCTTGATGCGCTTCTTGTCCTCGTCCTTCACGATCAGACACATCTCGGCGCCGTCTTCGTACAGCGCGTGCGGCAGGTCACTGTGGGCCACAACAAGCTCAGCATTAGACGGAGGCGATGGACCATACACTGGACGAGAAAGACGTACATTGGGATGGGCTTGAGCGACGCCTTGGCCGGCACCAGCTTGCGCGTGAGGATGCACGAGATGGAGGCGGCCGTCGCCAGCAGCGGCTGCTTGGCGTCGCTCTCGGCCTCGCGCTTCGCCGCAAAGGCCTGCAGCGCCAGCACGGCGCGCCGCACCTGCGCCTCCTCCAGCGGGTTGCGCAGCCCCGTCTTCTTCGTCGTCGCCGTGTCCACCATCGCAACGCAGGAGCTCCGATCAATCGAGGGAATGCTCGGCATTGGCCGCCACCGCTTGGCGCTGCTCTCTGGGAGCCAACCAACTCGGTTGCGGAAGAGCTGCGACGACGTGATTGGTACAAAACCGGTTAAGTATAGTTTCAGCACGTTTCATTGGATGATAATGGACTGACACCACCCGGCCAATACGTCGCTTTCATTGGTGGAAATGCACCATTTTCGACTGAATCGCCTCCAATCACTGGCTAAAACCAGGCCTTGGAAGTTCGAGAGGGGGCCATGATCATCACGGCGATCCAGCCACACACGTCATCTCATTCCTCCTCTTCCAAGACCGAGCGATCAGGACCATGCAGCTCTCGGTGGTGGCGGCTGGCAAGCGCGCTAAGGATCTGGGCGTGGTGCGCGTGGAGGGCGCGTCCCCCACTGTGGCGGAGCTGAAGGCGGCGTTCGAGCGCAGTGCGGGCGTGTCGCGCTTCCGCCAGAGCTTCAAGCTGCCGAGCGATGGCTCCACGTTGGTGGTGCGTGTCTTGCTTCCCGGCGGTTTCTTCTCTTGCTTTCACTATACATGGAACGTCCTCTCACATTCCGCTGGTTTCCCACTTCAATCCGATAGAGTTTGAGCGACGACGGCAAGTCGCTGGCTGACTACGGCGTGAAGGACGGCGCCCAGCTGGTGTTCAAGGACCTGGGCCCGCAGATCGGCTACCGCACCGTGTTCGTGGCCGAGTACTTCGGGCCGCTGGCCTTCGTGCTGTACTACGCCACGCGTCCGGGCTGGATCTACGGCGCCGACGCGGCCTCGCAGGCCTTGAGCTCCGCGGCGCTGCTGGGCGTGGGCGCCTGGACGCTGCACTTCCTCAAGCGCGAGCTCGAGACCTTCTTCGTGCACCGCTTCAGTCGCCCCACCATGCCTCTGCGGAATCTGTTCAAGAACTGCATCTACTACTGGTCCTTCGGCGCCGTGGTGGGCTATCCGCTGTGCCACCCGCAGTACAATGGGCCGGCGTCGGCGCTGCAGGTCCAAGCCGGACTCGCGCTCTTCGGCGTGTCCGAGTTCCTGAACCTGTGCGTCCACGTGCAGCTCCGCAACCTGCGCCCGGCTGAGGGCTCCAAGGAACGTCCGGTTCCCAAGGGTCCGCTGTTCGCGCTCGTGTCGTGCCCGAATTACACGTTCGAGGTGCTGGGCTGGGTGGGCTTCTCGCTCTTCACGCAGGTGGCCGCCAGCTACGTGTTCACCGTCATGGGCTTCCTGCAGATGACGGACTGGGCCATCAAGAAACACCGCGGCTACCTCAAGAGCTACGGCGACGCCTACAAGAAGCTGCGTCGCAAAGCCATCGTGCCCTTCGTGGTCTAAGTCAAGGACACACGTGAGGAACAGGCCGAGAACGGGTTGCACGAGAGCGGAGTAGGAGAAGAGGGACGCAGCGAGGGAGCAGCTAACGATACGCGAAGAGTTTCTGGAGAATAACAACGGGCTGAATCTTGTGAGGCTGTCATGGCGCCACTCATTCATTCTTATTCGAACAAACAAGACGTAAGGTCGGTCTCCTGTCAACCCAAGTTAGCGTTGCCGCCACCCAGTAACCTTTCAGCTGCGGAGCAGAATCCTCGGATTCCGAGGCGGACAAGCCAATCCGCAACCACCCGAAGCGACTCCACGATGCCCGAGTACGACGCCGTTGCCGCTGCCGCGGCCGAAGCCGCCACGGGCCCGCCGAAGATCAAGAGCGTGCCCGAAGCGCGTGTAATTGGCCTCCGCGCCATCGTCCCCAACTACCGCGCGCAGAAGACGCTCTGGGCTCAAGTGCTCGCTGTCTCTTCTGCACAAGGCCTCGCAATCGCCGGGCCGTGTTTCACGATCTACTACGACCAGGGTTCCAAGGAGAAGGACGTGGACATGGAGGTGTGTCTCCCTATCGCTATGGACGCTCAAGTCAAGGACGAAGCGAGCCTACTGGATGGGATGAGCGTGCGCCTTCTACCGGCTCTGCCTCGTGTGGCCTCCGCGGCTCACGTTGGGTCGTACGACGAGCTGAATCTCGTTTACCAGAAGCTCTACGAGTGGATTGCCACGGAAGCGCTCCGTCCTTCGGAGCCCGTGCGGGAGGTCTACCTGCACATGGACAGCAGCGACGCCAGCGAAGCGTCCTTCGTGACGGAGATCCAGCAGCCCGTCGCCTGAATGGGCAGCAGGGAAGGACGATCGGCGCTCCCCGCCACGCATGAGACGATGGAACCATGGTCGGTGACGTGGCGGCATTTTGCTTTTCCTTGTGCTGAAAATCGTCTTGAAAATTGTATCGCCTTCTTCAACGTACATGTATTCTTGATCCGGATTTACCAAACGGTAAATTTGGATCTTCCATGTTGAAGGTGGCACGACTTTTGGAGAATTCGATAATGGGATTATTTAAATTCAGGCCAGCGCCACACGAGACGACGTTGGTTTCTCTGCATTTGCCAGCAAGCAACGAAGCGACGATAGCATGAGCTGTGTAAACGCCGCAGTGCCGGCGGGTCCTGCTACCGCGGCATCAGCAGAAGCTTCACCGACGATCAGAGCCCTGCCGGAGCTGCGCGTGCTATCGTTGCGCGCCGTCCTCCCCAACTACCCAGCGCAAGGAGAGCTATGGAGACAGCTCTTCACCTTCGCCAAGGCCCACGACGTGGTGATCACAGGCCCGTCGTTCGCCATCAACCACACCAAGGACTGCAAGCAGAGCGAAGTGGACGTTGAGGTGTGTCTTCCCATCGCGACCAACACTCAAGTGCCGGAAGAACCGCCGCTCCTGGTACGCGATCTGCCTGCGGTGCCTCGAGCTGCCACTGCGATCCACATTGGTTCGTACGACGGCCTTTGCAACGTGTACCCGAAGCTATTCGCGTGGATCGCCACGGAAGGGCTCAGTCCAGCGGGACCTTCACGCGAGGTCTACGTGCAGAGGAACAGCGGCGGCGACGACCAGCCCAATCTGACTGAGATCCAGCTGCCGATCGCCTAAATTGAAAGCACTCGCACCTCGTGCTTGCTTTCATTTTGCTACCCAACGCGTTGACCAAATACAGTAAACGTGTCTGCTTCCTTCCTTCCACCCAATTCCGACCCAGTACGAGCACGCACTGAGCTTTCAAGTCCATTCGCATGTTCCATTCCGCCCATCTGGCTGGATGCGGTTCTTCGCATGGGCAAAAAGAAGCATAGAAAGAATAACCAGCGATCTACGCGCCAAAAGCCTGGACTGAAGTGACGAGGTAGTTGTGATGGCGCGCAGTTTACCAGAGAGGAGGGACGAGGCTGGACGACATTGTGAACATGCTTTGGGTTAAGTACGGGGGTTGCCATCCAAAGCTCGCGCCGAACTTCAGAGCATCTCCTGACGAACAGCTCAACAGCGCACAACCAGCATTTGCGAATTTGGCTTCACCCGCCCAAGCAGCTTCAAACACAGTCCAGATGGAAATGAATAGCAAGACAGCGGCTGCCGCATCGGCAGTCACTCCCTCAGGTCAGGGCACGCTGGCCGCGCCAGTTACCAGCACACCACAACCTGAAGACGCTGAGTCTCCGGGATCGTTCAAGAGGAGGAAGTTGCTGGGTCCTCAACCTCCCGCCGAACAACTCTGGGCGATGCACTGCGGGTGCGACGGCTCTTGTTCGTTCCAGCACTTCAACGACGACATGGAGCTCGTGGATACACGGAGGAAGCAGACGCCGCAAGACACGGGACGCAACGAAGACTCTGCACCACTGATCCTGCACCTGCTGCTCATGTGGTGAATTCGCGTCAGCTTACGAGGAAGTTAATTGGAGTGACAAAGAGCTTGAAGATGACAGGGGCCTTGTGCCTTTCGTGAGGGACATGAACGATTTGAAATCTCCCAGCTGGGTTGGAGGATCAACGCCCGCGACGCTTCTTCTTCAATTGTATCACCGGATGGTCCTCCATTGTGAACGGAGGCGCGATAAACTTGCGTCCTTACACAGGATAGCAATGGGATTTGCAGTTTGGTTCTTCAAATGCTTTGTAGCAATGCGATTTGGACGCGTGCTGATTCATTTACAGATGGTTGGTGGTATCCACTAACAGTGAAAAGTCCCACTGCGCAACTGCAGGTCGAGTCTCGACTGGGATGTTTCCATTGCCGCCTTCCTTCTCAGTTCCTGATTTGCGGTCGACAAGCAAATCATCCACGGTTTAGTGGTTTCCCTTACCAAAAAAGAGATGCCGTCCTCTCTCCTGCTCTTCTGTGGTAAGCCCCGCTCCGCATTGTCCTCGGTTGCACTAGTGTGTGTATTGACTAGGTTGTGAACGAATGCATGCAATTCCAGCAGCTCTGTCGCTTCTCCTAGGCTTGGAACGGGCGGACGCGTGGTGTCTCAATCCGCTGAGCGGCTGCCAACAAGTTGCAGTCTGGATCGAAACTAGCTCCCCGCAAGACTGTCTGACCCCCGCTGGTGATGCCTTGCTGGAGCTCATCAAACCTGTTGGCGGTCGCGATGGGTTTACGATCGAGTCCACGGGAGACGGCGGCGGGTGGCTCCGATTTTGGCGCGTTCCGCTCACCCCGACGGGCATCAATTGGTTCACCATGGCTTCGGGCTCCTGCCCCGACGGCAGTGCGTGGCACATCCTCGAATCGTCCATCCAGCTCAACTTCTGCCGCGTGCACTGCTAGGCCAGCGACCGAAGGGGAAATAGCACTGTCCTAGCAGTCGACTGATGGATGTGATCCGTTAGAGCACGAGCAAGTGAATGAAAGCTCGATTTCTGATACGCTTAGTAAGTTGTTGTAATTTCTGGATGGTTTTCAGGCATTTTTAGTGGTCGACTGCCAACCACCAAAGTGCAAATCCGAGGTCACTTCAAGTTATTCTCGTGCTCTGATTGGTCTGTCCAACTGCAAGTCTTGCGTCCTCATTGGCCAAAAGATTCTCTGCATGAATCACCTCGTGAGTGATGGTCTGCGGTGCCAAGCACCAGAAAAGACCTGTTATATTCCATGAAGTTCGAAGTCTAGATACGTTCTGTTGATGCAGTCAACTCAACTGAAGAAGATTCACATTGCCTGCAGCCAGGATCGACATGTTCACTTACCACAGGTTTTCTTCAAATCTTTGCTATCAATTATCTCAATCGATCCACAAACAGAAACTCAAATCATCCCTCCACCGCCTTCATCATTCCCGAATAGGCAAGCTGGAAGGGAAGACTCGAAGGCAACGTTGCTTTCCGTGCCGTGGCAATGCCGGCAGACGCGTCAGAGACGGAGGAAGCGCCCCACAAGCTGCCGGAGCCTCTTCTCCCCCCAGAGATGCAGGTGCTGGCGCGCGTGCGGCTCCGCTGTGCTTCGGGTGTCCACGTGGTGTACCGCAGTCTCGTGCCAAGGCTGGAAGCCCTGTACTTGTCGCTTTCTGTGGGTTTTGAGGGTCTTAACGACGCGATAAATGACGACGAAGACATGGTGGTGGCGGCTGTGAATAGAAGGCGTCATCGCGAGGACACCTTTGCGGCGCTATTGAGGGAGCTGCGAGGGTTTACAGAGCTCTCAGTGGTCCGAAACAACGAGGACATGGCGAACAACGAGGAAATGGCGGGCTTTGGCGATGAACTGGCAGTGGAAACAGCGAATAAGCAGACGGAAACGACGCTGCAGATGCTGCTGGAGGCGCCACGTCGGATTCGAGAGGTCCATTGGATGCACCTGCAAATCGACGCTCTGCTTCCAAGTCTGGACGGAGGGGATTCCTTGGAGTTAAATGGCTGGGAGAAAGACTGGCGGGAGGACTACAAGGAGCAGATTCAGTACTTTGAGGCATTTGTGGCTTGTTCGGATGCTTTACAAGCGGAATTGGATGGCTGGGACGCAAGTGACAGTCGAGAACTGCTGATGGCTTTGCGATATGAGCTCCAGAAGCTGCGGGATACTGAAACACATGCCGATGCGGCAGGGTTCCCGTTGCCGGAAGAGCAGGACTTTCTGCTCCACGCTGTGCAAGAGGTCTCCCGACTCGTGACAACAAAGGAGGAAGCGGTCGCCGATTGGTTTGTGCCGCGTCACGAGGTTCGGCTGCAGCAATCTCCCGTTAATGGTGATACTACTCCAATTTTGGGCGAGTGGAATGGTCTTCAGGTCACTATCGAGCTCCTTCCAGATAGAGAATCTGCCGCTCAACTGTCCAATGAAGAGCGATGTTCCCAGCATGCCGAGCGATGGTACTGTGTGGCTCATCCACATGTGGTGAGACTACGTGGCGCCTGCCATGTCGGACGCAAACCTTTCTTTCTTTATGAAGGTTTGGGTGACAACATGTCGTTGATCGAGTATGCGAAGAGCAGTAATGGCGAGTCGAGAATGTGGCAACGACTGCTTGAGGTGGCGCGAGGACTGCGTTACCTTCACGATGAACTGGGACTCGTTCATGGCGAGGTTCGCGCGTCCACTATATGTATCGGTGCCGACGGGAAAGCGAGACTCAAGCCCAAGTTACGACCGCTTGAATTTCCGAGAGAGCCAGACGCCTGGAGATGGCAGAGCTTCGATCGACGGACAGCAGGAATGAAATCTCCTCCTTCGATTGAAGACGACGTGTATGCCTTCGCCATGGCCATCCTCGAAGTGGTCACTCTTCAACAGCCCTACGCATTGGTGGAACCAACTGACGCACCACAAACAATTGAAGAGCGGCCTCATCGTCCTGTCGGCATTAGTGACGCGGTGTGGACGCTCGTTGAGGGTATGACATCATCGCAGTGTAGTGAACGTCTGAGAATGGACGCCGTCGAGCATGCTCTGCTAAATCTTGCAGACTGCGAACGTCCATGGAGCGACCTGCAGTTTCCCGAATTGTTGCTGCACGCCCCCGACGTATGGACAGCATTCCGCACCGCCAGTCGACGCCGTGAGAGCGGGACCATTATGTGTGCGCGAGTGCTCGCTCGACTAGAGCGTGTACTGACGAGACTCTGGGATGACGGGATCACGGCTGCTGGAGGAGAAGACGGCGAGTACAATTGGCAAACGCGCACCGAACATTTGCTCCGTAGTGTGCGGTTCCTGGCGACGCGTTATCTGCCTGGTGGAGATCAGCGAGAGCTACTCAAGCTGGCTCAGGCGAGACGCTTCTGTGATGAAATCCAGCAAATCCACGAGCAATTGGACGCTTTGCTTGCCGAATTTGAAGGGGAAAGAGCCATGCGGAATGAAGGTTCTAGCGATGAGGTGGATCGCGAGACGATGGGCGACTGGAGACTCCAATGGGAGTATGATTGTGCCGAACTGCTGTCTTCCTTCTGCGGATTCCTCGATGGCCTGGAAAAGCAGGGAACGGATGTGGATGAGGAAGGTGTTGAGGCTGCTTTGGAGGCCATGACAATTCTAAAGCACGAGGTGGACAACTTCCGCTACGCGTTTTCGGATGCCGAGATGTCGCTGGCCATGCGTGGCTTTGACGTGTACACAAATCGCACGCAGATGATCGTATTCTCGCCGGCTGAGTGGTTTATTCCAGCCTATGAAGTACGTGACGATTGCTGGTGGGAAGGCGTCCATGTTACTGTGTGCAGGCTAAGCCAGCATGGAACGATCTTGCGCCAGGCAGATCTCTGGTCGCAGCTTGTTCACCCTCATGTTGTGAAGCTTTTCGGTGCGTGCCATGTGGGTCGCGCACCTTTCTTCGTGTTCGAGTATGCTCGAGGAGGATCGTTGAGGGACTACGTGGCAAAACACCAGACCACAAAGACCTCTAAGGTTCAGACCCCACCGCATCTGTGGCGGCTGCTTCATGAGGCAGCACTCGGGCTACAGTATCTCCACGAGCGCGAGATCGTGCACGAAGAGCTTCGTTGTGCCAACATCCTGATCATTATGGAGAAATGTATGGCAAGCATTAGCACCAGAGGGCGTGCGAAGAGCAGTGCGCTATTCAAATCGGGCAAGACGACCAAGGAAGTCGCGAAACTCAGTGGGCTGCGGCTAGTCTCTTTGCACGATCCGCCTTCGAGACAAGACGAGAAACACAGCTTGGGCGGAGACGAAGCGGACACAACAGCGTGGCAGTGGTTGGCCCCAGAACGGCGACAGCGATGTGGCTTAGCACCAGAGCCACCATCACTAGCCTCGGACATGTACAGCTTCGGGATGTGTATCCTCGAGGCGCTGGCAAACGATGCACCATGGGGGAGTCAACCAGCTCCAAATGGCATGGCTGGAGACGACGAAGGGTGCTTTCCTGACCCTCCAAGTGCGTTGTCCAACAATGAAGATGCGTGGGAATTGGTGAAGAAGATGTGTGTCTATCATCCAGAGCAGCGCGTCACCATCTCCCACGTGGTGCGTCAGCTTGGTGAGCTAGTCAAGCGAGGAGAGGAGTCGAAAGCTCGCCGTCCTTCGGATGGTAAACCGATTTCCCTGGTGTACGATATTGGAGCTGACGAGGCAGAGACTGGAGTGTTGACTTCGCTCAATCCTCTAGACAAAAATGCAGAAACGGAAGCTGAGAACGCAGTGTTTCGAGACCAGAAGCTGGCGAGTTGTGTGCTGCCCGGAGGTGACGAGCCGATGACGATCCCACAAACACTGGAGGCGCTCGGCTCCCAACTTGCTGACGCCAGTGATAGCAATGACAGCTCTCTCACTAGCATGGAGGCGAGCAACGATGACAGTTTGAATGCGGAGATCCTGGGACGACTGGAGGACATTTACTGGCGCCTATCCCAAGCCGAAGCAGAAGTAGAATATAGCAGTGGGACTGCTAGTCATTTGGCGACTGCAGTCACAACCTTCACGAAGATCCTCGTACATTTCCGGACACATGTGTGTGCTAGTCGAGCCGCGAAGCGGATCGCCCAGCTTGCAGCAACTCGACAGCGTGTTCACAACAAGTTTGCGTTCCACAAGCAGCTGGACGAGTTACTGGACACACTACACATGTACCAACCGATGGCCAATGCTATGGCGACTGAGAAAGCTTCAGTGCACGACTGGAAGCGGCAGTGGTACGCGCAACGAGCTCGACAACGACGGAGCTTTGAGTGGGCTTTGATCCAGCCAGAAACTGCCGATCTGCTACTCGGTGAGCTCCAGGACGATCACGATCGCGAAGAGACTCTGGCGTACCTGCGCTTTGAGCTCACACGCCATCGCTCAAGTTATACATCAGCACAGATCGATGCCATCAACAGCGCTTGCACGGGCGTTTCGCGTCGGATCTCGGATGCCACGGCCTCATCAGGAAGGACAGGCTATCCTCATGGCTTGCATCCCCATCTTTGGCGCTTGCCGAAGTGGTTCATCCCGCCTTATGAGGTCGAGTTTGACCCCTTCGACTCATTCAGTCGCGGTGCCTTCGCATCGGTGCATATGGGTAGGTGGTTGGATACCCCCGTAGTGATCAAGAACCTCATGCCGACGAAGCCTCCGCCAAGTCGTGGGAAGGGTCAAGCGGAAGTCGCGTCCCAGTCTCCACCCAGCGCCGTCTTCTATCGAGAACTGAGCATCTGGCACCGACTGAACCACCCGCATGTGGTGAAGCTCTACGGCGGCTGTCACGTCGGCGGTCAGCCGTTCTTCGTATGTGAATTCGCCAGCAACGGCCGACTCGACGTTTATCTACGTCGTCACGCCTCGCTAGGAACTGGCAGTGGTGGGGATCGCGGCAGATCGATCTCGACGACCAGTAGAAGCACAGCTGCCCATAGCACAAGCACGTCGAGCACCGGCAGCAGTGGCGTCTCGGCATCTACCCTGGCCAGTCGTCGTCGCGGAGAAGCCTGGCAGAAACTGCGACAAAGCGCTCTTGGCCTTCAGTATCTCCATCAGCATAGCATTGTCCATGGAGACCTCAAGTGCGACAACATCCTCGTGGCTGCAGATGGCACTGCCAAGCTCACGGACTTCGGCCTCAGTTCAATCCGACGGTACGTCGCCGACAAGGACGAGGACGTCGCGAAGTCGCCGGTAGTAGGGGCTCAACGGTGGAAGGCACCCGAGTGTCTGGCTGGATCTCCGCCCACCTTCGAGTCCGACGTGTTTTCGTTCGGCATGTGTATACTTCAAGCCGTGAGTGGGGAGTTCCCGTGGGGCTCGCGGATGCCGGACGCGGCCGTGCGCTTCCACGTTCGGCGAGGCGTGCTGCCTCCTCGGCCAGAGGGGTTTGAGGACGACGCGCATTGGGATCTGATCCGCCGAATGTGCTGCTTCGACCCGCAGAAGCGCCTCAAGCTTGCTGTGGTTGTGCAGCGTCTCGCGCGCTTCGCTGATCTGGAGACTCGAGGACAACGTGGCGCGCACATGCCGGAGCTGCTCTTCGGAGGGTCCGCCACGGGCTGAGGGAGCTGTCCGTTGGTCGGAATACTCCATTTCCAGCGGTGAAATGAGTATTTTGAAGATAAGTAACGTTTTCGACATTTTTGACGGAACTTGTTGAAGTTTTGACGTTGCCAGGGTCAGTTATCCGGATGATGACAGACATGTATACACTGAGTCAGTATACACTCGGAATCGTGGAGGCGCCAACCACTGTCGGTGGTCCGCCTCAAAGCCAAGCAGATCCCGGGATAATGCAGGTTAATCCCCGTCGACGAGGCCTCTCAAGTGACCCTGAGCTTTCCCGGTGAGCTTATTCGATGGCGTTCGCTCGGACCACCTGGATGTTTGCGCCTTGCAAATCTCAATCCTTCGCTTCCTTGGAAGGGACCGAGGTGATCGATCCGATTCCGTGGACCTCCCGGTCGAGTCAGTGCAGTAGTCTGGCAGTTCTGTAGACTTGAGCTTGATGACACCTCTCTTCCGTCATTGCCTCGCCATATGGAGGCCGTGACTTCGTAGCGGCACGAACGTGTGGAAGAGCGACTGTGGCGACAGTTTTGGCGCAAAGCGACTCGGCCTGCCGCCTCAAACGGCCAGACACCAAAGCACTCGACGATTCGCGCATGTCTGTCACGCACGCGGTGGCGTCATGTCATGCCAGAAAACCCCGCGTTCGTAGCAGGAATCCCATCTTGCGATGGGTGGGACTCGCCAGAGGAGGGCGGGCAGATAATTATCGCTCTATAGCATATCCCCATTATGTAGCATATGCTAGGTAGTGTTAAATGTAGAAACGATGTGTGATGAGCACCTACGATACGACATAATTGGGGTGAAGCAAACCACAAGATAGTGATACAACTCGCGCGCAATATGATGTGCCATGAACGCACCCAAAGCCGCCAAGATGCTTGGTGAGGCTGCTTGAGCATCCACAGCTTTCCTAAAGGCAGATTTGGCTCACTGGGGCCGTGCTGCAGAATAGTATATACGGCACGTAGCAGAGCCGCCACCAAGCGTTTAGATACTTGCTTGCCATGTTTCCAGCTTCTGTCTTGCTCCAATTTGGTCGAACGTATGCTTCTTGACAAGTTCTGGCGTCCCGCCGGATATTATAACCCCTACCCCCACACAAAAATACGGTAGAGTGCCTAAAATTCGACGTCTTCGCGGTAAACCTTCATCCTGTGGGGTTCGTTGCTTGAGCCAGCTGGGATTCGAGAGCAGTTTCTCCGCAGGGCTGTGGCCCAGATGGTCCGGCCGATCGTCGAGCCGTATCACAAGAGCGAGCCACGGCGTGGGTGCCGAATGCATTGGTCACCTTCTCCGCCCGGTCCGTCCTTACATCCATCTCTCCCTTGTTGCGGTTCGGTTGGTCTATCCGAGTCATAGCGCATTTTCGCCTGGCGCGTTTGCATCAGAGCGCAAATTTTGCAGGTGCTTTTGCAGGCCGATCGATCGATCGTTGCGTTAGCTGCAAACGGAAGCGGAGCGCGGACGCAGGTTTTAGCTAACCGGCGACAGGACAGGACCGTGGAGCAGGCGAGCGCCGGTGCAAATCGAGACGACAGGATAGACGCAGCGGTTACGACATGAATTTGTACGCACAGCGCCGCGGCCGCTGGCTCCGGCTGTTGGTTGTTGCAATGCTGCTCGTCCACACTGCGGCCGTCGTACAAATATCCGCAGCCCGTAGTGAGTCGGACAGCTCGGACGAGTCCGACGGGTCCTCAGCCTCCGGATCAGCCTCCAGCTCAGATTCCAGCTCAGACTCCGGGTCCGACTCCGCAACCCGAGCTCCGGCGACCACGACGCGGACTCCGACGCCAACGACGCGGACTCCGACGCCGACGACGCGGACTCCGACGCCGACGACGCGGACTCCGACGCCGACGACGCGGACTCCGACGCCGACTACGAAGACCCCGACGGTCACCACGAAGACTCCGACGGTCACCACGCGGACCCCAACCTCAACGTCGTCGGGGTCAGCGTCCACGGCCGTGGGGTCGGCGGACGCGGCCTCAGCCACGAACTCCGGTGCGGATTCGGGCGGGGCCGATTCGGAGTCGGGATCTACAACCACGACCACCATCTTCACCAAGTCGCCGTATCTGGAGACCGCCACGCCTGTACCGAACGCCATCCCCACAGCAGACACCAAGTCCTCCAAGTCGGACACGTCAGACTCGTCGTCGAACACGTCGGACTCAGAATCAAATTCCCAGTCCACCTCAGAATCAGATTCCAGTATGACGACCAGCTCGACGCTCAACGACGGAGGCTCCACCGCAGCAGAGACCGAGACGAGTTCCGACTCGTTGACTCCATCGCCGGCCTCCTCCTCCTCCTCCTCAGGCTCAGACGGGACCGTGGCTACGGACACGGCGTCCGCCAGCTCCACCGGCTTGTCCAGCACGCTCACGCTCTTGCTGATCATGGCCGGAGCGGTGGCCCTCGTACTGGTCGGAGCTGTCATCATCTACGTCAGGACGGTCAAGAAGAGCGACGAGGAGGAGGAGGACGAGATCGACGCGGCCATCCGAGGTGGTCGTCGCCCCGGAGACGGCGGGGCCAAGCGCATTCCGGCGCAATCGTCGACTCTGGCCGCCAATTATCGCCAGAATGACGCGCTTTCGCCTCTTGGCCACTCTGACAATGCCAATCACTACGGCAATCACTACGACAATGGCTATGGCAACGACTATGGCAATGGCAACGGCAACGGCAACCGCAATGACTATGGCTATGGCAATGTTAATGGCGTCGAAGCACACGCACTGGCTCAAGCCAATGCATACAACGACATGAACGCTAACAACCCGCAGTACTACGCTGGCTACCAGCAGCAGCAACAGCCGACGTACGACCAAGAGCCGTATCCGTATCAGCAACCGGAGGCTCGAGCTGAACGTAGTACGAACGCGTCGTCGATCGACTACAATGATCCGAACTTCGACGTGTTGACCCCCGAAAGTCAAATCGCTCTTGCGCACTCGCAGTTGTCGTCGGCGCCGTCCTTCCGAGCCACAGGGGACACGTTCTCGAACCCACCGTCCTATGCCGACAGTGTTGCCTACAGCGCCAATGCCAGTCAGATCATGGCCAAGTACCCGGCACTGCGGAAGGGCGAGGTGGAGAACGACGTGTTCGGCTCCGACGATGAGAGCGAGCTCAACGACGACGGCGACTCGGTTTGTGACCTTTCAGCCACGACTCACGACTGGAATGCAGCGGCTGCTGGACGCAACACGCGGGCAACGGAGCTCAGAGAGTCCTCGGAGTCCACGGAGGACTCGCCGTTTGCGCCGGGGGACTCGAGCTCCACAGCTGCTAGCGGTCGGAGCACGCAGTTCCAAGGCGCCAGCGAGTTCCACGCCTCCGAATACCGGCCGTCCAGCGCCTACGACAAGCAGAGCTTCCAGAGCCACCTGTTCAGCGAAGATGGAGACATAGACATCGACCGGGAGAGCTCCTTGTACCGAGACACCAATGCCACAGACGCGTCCTACCGCTGAAGGCCAAGCTGCAGTCTGCAGTCTGCGGTGAGCTGAGTCTGGGTCCAGGAGACCTGAGTCTGCGTTTGTGTCGGATGTCGTGGCCAGCGTGACGCGTGCGTGTCAGTGAGCGACGCGGTGATAGAGTTTATGTGGATGACGAGAGTGTGTGGATGTGAGTGAGCAAAGGCTCCTCTGACTTCCGACGGTGATGCGAGACGCATCATGGCGTTGAGGGAGAGAGCGAGCGAGATCAAGTGAAGCGACCGGGATGAAGACGGATCTGATTCGTTCCTGCCGTCCAGATCATGGCTACCTAATTTATGACGATTGCTCCTGGCCACTCAACCAGGTCGTTGCGCTTGCTTCTCTCGTGCCTGGACGTGGCCATCTTGATGGAATTGGAAGTGGCTTCGTTGTTGTCAGCGGCGCGAGATCATCCCGAGCGGGTGAGGCAGGTGGTGCCGAATCTCTAAATCAGTACATGAAGTTCAGGATCGGGGAGTGGCGCGAGATCGCTGGCTACTGCTTTTAGCCAACCGACGCCAGGATCGGCCTGCTACCTGCGGAACTTTATCGTCCTGGCCGCACTTGCCCATTCCTTCCTTCCGAAGAGCCGCCACTGTCGTTACGATTCATGCCGGAGTCGTTGAACCTTCGTCCCCAGCAGCTACCATAGCGTCCAGCCTCCTACAGTTCTGGCAGCGCGATCTTCCAGCCCTTTCGGGTTTGAAGTCTGCAGTCCAACCGTTGACCCCATTCCTTGGCTTGGGTGACTGCTTCTCCGCCTTCAGATGGTTCGAGTTGCAACCAAAAGAAGTGTCCCCCCCCATCGCCAGGTGGCTGTCGATGCGTGGCTATATGCAAGGCAGCTATTGAACTGGTACGTGTATCACCCTCCCACGCAAGCGAGATCACCTTGATACGATAGAGGCCAACGCCTCCAAGCCATCGACGCCTCCACCACAAGCATCTGGCGAGGCAGAAGCGGCGCTCGCTGCTGTTGTTACGCACCTGCATCCACGAATAGCTCCAGTCACTCCGGATCAGGCTGCTTGCTTCCTTCGTTCCTTGTCTCTCCCATTTTTAGCAGCAGCTTGAACCTCTGAGATCGCATACCCCTGCACATTCGTTTGGCTTCTCCCTCCCCCAACACAGCGAGCGGTAGAGAGTCGACCGAGTGTGTGACGCGGGAGAAGCAGCAGCCAAAGCGCCGACCGACGAGAACGCGGCCGCCTCCGTCCGCTTCCTCGCCATTCCCCGATCCTCCGCGTATCATGGCGGACGAGGACTCGGGCCACGACGTGCAGACGCTCAAGATGACGGTGGCGCGGAAGCACGAGGAGCTGGAGCGCCGCCGTTCCGCCACGCTTCGCCTCGAGCCGCCTCGTACGTAATTTCACCCACTTGCATTTTGGGTTTTATTCCCGAATGACGTGGTTGCACTTACGCTAGTGTCCCCGCATTTGGGCTTTTCACCACGTTGGGCAGACTCCGATGCGCGCAAGGCCACGTCCTTCCTGCGCGCGCGCAACTCGGGCGTCAACCGCCTGCTGCGCTCGGGCGCGTCCTCCAGCAACAGCCTCTTGGACGGCGGCTCGGCTCCGAGCCTCAACGGCCAGATTCCGAGCCAGAGCAGGAGCGCGCCGGCCAGTAAGACGCGTCGCTTGTCTATCGACGCGGCGGAACCCGTGAACGAGCGCGGCTTGGAGGTCTCTGAGCCGCCGCCGTCGCCCACAAAGGCGGCGTCTGGCGTGTTATCAGCAGCATCCACGCCATCTCCACCGGCCAGTGGGAATGACGACGAAGACGAGGAGGAGGAGGAGGAAGAGGACGCGTTCCCGCCGTATCTGGAGCAGAAATGGAGCCACGTGGTGCTTAAAATGACCGCCTTCTCCGAAGACGACGCGGTCACGAGCTTCCGCTTTGGCGTCGAAGGCGGCGGCATCGGACGGGACGTCAATAACGCGGCCAGTATCCCGGCGGATAAGCTGTTGGCTCCAGTAGATCACGCCCGTGTGTTATACCGCGGCGGCCGGTTCTACTTGGCGAACGGCGACAACTCCAGCGGCACGTTCGTGCGCTTAAGTCCGTGCAGCGACGCGTCGGACGTGGATGCTGACGCCGGCGCTGATCGCATGCAGTGGCCGTTGGAGCCGCACGTGGCTTTCCGAGTGGGCAAGTCGGATTTCCTGGTCACCGGCTTCCACGAAAGCGCTCAGACGTTGGAGATCGCGGCTTTAAGCGGCAAATTGGCCGGCACGCAGTTCTCTATCGGCCCAGAAGGCGCCGGCATCGGACGGTCGGCGGACAATGCGATTCATACGGGGGACGGCGAGCTTTCCCGCAAACATGCGGCCATCTGGTTCGACGAATTGACGCATCAGTTCTACCTGGTGGACCTCAATTCCACCAATGGCACGTTTATGAAGCTCGTGGGCAGTTACCAGGAGCCGTATCGTCTCGAGATCGGCGACGATTTGCTGGTGGCGCAGACGTGTTTGACGGTCAATCGCTTCGACTTCGGCGCACATGCGGATATGGGAGCCCGGAAACACATGGAGGACGCACATACCATCATTCAGGACCTGTGCATCGAGTCGCTCAGTCGCTTGGGGATGCATCCGCAGTCGTTCTTCGCGGTCTACGACGGTCATGGAGGCGATGAGGCGTCAGCGTACCTGGGGGACGTGCTGCATCACAATATCATCGACGCGTTCTTCCTGAAGAAAGCAGAGATCAAGGCACTGCTGAGTCAATCAAGCCAGGAACTACAGGCCATGATTATGCAGCGCTTGACTGACGCCTTCGAACGCACGGACGAGGAGTTCATGAACGAATCAGAGCGACCGCAAGCCGGCAGCACAGCCACGACGGTGTTCGTAGCCGGTCAATTCGTGTTCGTGGCCAATGTAGGCGACTCCCGCACGGTGCTGAGTCGAGGCGGCAAGGCGGTGCGACTCTCTAACGACCACAAACCCAGTCGACAGGACGAGGCGCAGCGGATAAGAGACACAGGCGGCTTTGTGATCCACGGCCGCATCATGGGCGAGCTGGCAGTGTCCCGCGCCTTTGGCGATCAGCCTTTCAAGACCTTCGACCTACCGGAACCACCCAAACAGCAGACGGACTCGAAGCCTCGGAGCGACTACGACTCGCAGGAGCTGCCGGTGAACCCGAACGATATCCTCAAGGGCCCATTGGTGATCCCCACACCCGAGTTCACGGTCACGGAGCTCTCGGACGACGACGAGTTCCTCCTGCTCGCGAGCGACGGACTATACGACGTGCTGAAAGACCAGGAGGCCGTCGAGTTCGTGCGCCAGAAGATCATCGAGCTCGGAGACGTCCAGCGGGCGGTGGAGGTGCGTCAACGCTGCTGTTCGCGGGGAAAAGGGTCTGGAATCTGACAGTATACCTTTTTTTTATTGATGTTGACAGGCAACTGTGGAGCACGCGATCTTCCACCAGCGCTCGATGGACAACGTGACGGCCGTCGTGGTCATGTTCAAGGAGCCCAAGGACCTCAAGGCGGTGCTGTAACCCGAGCGCTGTCGTTCCCCTCTTGTGGCCAAGAGCCACTCGCCAAG
The DNA here is from genome assembly GCA_001712635.2 of Nothophytophthora sp. Chile5. NCBI lineage: Eukaryota > Oomycota > Peronosporomycetes > Peronosporales > Peronosporaceae > Nothophytophthora > Nothophytophthora sp. Chile5. The sequence goes on along the minus strand of MBAC02003069.1, from coordinate 2,202 downwards.
TTCCCCTCGATTTCCATCTGGTAGGCGACAGAAGCGACGAGAACGAGAGAACGAAGGAAGGCGACTGACGTGAAGACGGGGAGCGGGCATAGATGAATAGTTTCCGAAGGTAATAGGTGAGGTAGTAAGTAGATTTTGAGGGCAGGGCCAGGTGGGGATTCGAAGCCCAGACAGCAAACAAGAAGAGTCAAGTGTTTGCCTCTGTGGCCACGGCGGCTGCTGCTGAGACGGGACCAGTCGAGTTAGCTGTCTGGAAGATCTTGACGACACCTTTGGCAGGCTCCACGAAGCGAGCGATGGATTGACGGGCCCAACCCGAATCTGCAGTGCAGTTGACGGTGCGCTTTGTTCTGAGGACTCTCCATCTATTCCAGCAGTGGCGTTTCGCTCCGTGAATCTGTGCAGCGGGAAGCCGTTCGTTCCAACATGCTGCCGGAGCCGAGCCAGAGCCTGCCGATTGACTCCAACAATAGCCGACATACTGTCCAGCACACTCTCCTCCGCTTCTGCCACTTTCGCTCTCGCACGCTCTTCACAACACGAGAGAGAAAGAGCTCTAAATTTACGCGACTTGGAAGACTGCGGACCTGCCTACCTGCCTGCTTCACTTCGAAACTTCCAGGCCACTCGGGAGCTTCGCACGCTTTGGAGGCATCGGCCTCGTCGTTCCCAAGCCCCCGCTGGAACCCGAACGCCCTTGAAACTCGCCCCGACTCGTGATGGTGAGCGGCAAGTTGCCGTCCCCGGCCAAGATCCGCAGCGCGTCTCCGACCGCGGCGCCGTCTTTCCGAAACGATGGAGAGGAGTCCTTGGTCCCGCAGTACCGCAGCATCTCGGTGGCCGACAGCGACACCACTGATATCGGCAACCGCAACGAGTCGGAAGCGAACGCAAGCGACACGGACGACGAGCTGGTGCGTAGCGCTCGACCGGAGGAGGAGCAGCCCATGTCGAAGGAGAGGCGCTTGGTCCTCAAACAGTTGGAGCGGTTCCGTTTGGCGACGAAGAAGAAAACTGGCCGTCTGCACCGCAACAGTCTGCGCTGGAACGCCAAGACCCAAGCCAGCAGCGACGAAATCGAGTTCGACAGCGTCTTCGGCAGTAGCAGCACCTACGGCCGAGAGCTGCGAGTGGTGAGCTACCCGTGGCCGATCTGGACCTTCGGCGTTCTCATCGTCATGGCCGCCGTGGTATTTGCGCATCGCGTGCGCTCGCTCAGTGAGGATGCGAATCTCCAACACGCAGATTGGTGGAAGTATCTGGTGGCTGCCGTTGTGCTGCTCTTGGGATTCGGACTCATCGCCAACGGTCGAGTCGAGACGTTCTACATGAACAAAGACCAGAATCGCCTCGTGATCCGCTCCAGCAAGCCGCTGTGTCTACCGTCTCGCCACCTGCAACGGGAACGTCTGGTGGAGCGAGAGCTGCATGAAATCACCAGCATCCGGGTCGAAGCCTCGGGTGAATTCAGCGGCGACATCGACACTCGCACCTACAAGGTGCACTTCGACTTTGACGACGGCACTCACGCCTCGGCCCTCGAGGCGCGTTCCAAGAAGAAAACCATGCGGCGGTGCCGCCTTATCAAGGCCTTCGCGTCCAGCTACGTGCCTCAGATCGCGCCGTCCCGCTCCGCCACGGCGCAACTCGATGCTGTCACCAAGATCGCGGCTGCATCACCGCAACGACAGGTGAGCGTGTCCCACATCAAGCTACGGGGACCAGAGTAGCCGCAAGTAAGGGCAGTGTTAACTGGCACGCCCGGCTTGACGAACTCAACGCACTTGTGGTTGATAGCGGATAGGAGTATCACCCTTTTGCTGTTGGATTATGATTGAAAAGGCGATGCATTCTACTTGAAGTTGATGCTGCACTCAAAGTGCTACAATCAAAGGCAAGAAGCACCAGGTCGGCGCCGACGAGCAGCTCACGGCCGCGGACATCGTGGGCGTCGCGGTCGCTGAAGAAGAGGAGCGCCAACGCGACCAGGAATCGAAGGCGAAGGCCGCAGCTTCTAGCGACCGACACGACAGAGAAACCGACCGTCGTCGCGAATCCACAACAAGTCGACGTCACGATGACGATCGCTACGGCCGTGACAGGAGTCGCGGACGTGATGAGGATCGTGGACGACGGAGCAGTCGCCACTCGCGCTCGCGATCTCGATCGGAAGGCAGACGACGCGACCGTCGGGATCGAGAT
>MBAC02003067.1:0-29071 GCA_001712635.2 Nothophytophthora sp. Chile5 | reverse complement strand
TGTTTGGCTCGGCCACTGCTGCTTACCAAGTGGAAGGGGCGTGGGATGAAGGTGGCCGCACGCCCAGTATCTGGGACGATTACTGCCGCAAGCACAACAAAGTGGCGTGCGCCAACGTGGCCGACGATTTCTACCACCGTTATCGGGACGATGTGAAGCTCATGGTGGCGACGGGGCTCCAGTCCTCTCGCTTCTCCGTGTCCTGGTCGCGTGCGATGAACTGGGACCCGGAGACGAAGCGGATGCGCCCCAATCCGCCGGGTCTCGCCTTCTACCACGCACTCATCGACGAATTGAAGGCCAACAACATCGTGCCGATTCTGACACTGTACCACTGGGACTTGCCGCTCGAGCTGCACACCCAGCTGACCCCAAATGGCTGGCTGAACGCCGGTATTGTCGGCCATTTTGTCGAGTATGCGACGCTCGTGTTCCACGAATTCGGCGACAAAGTGGATTTTTGGACGACATTCAATGAGCCGCTCACGTTTACATGCACCGGTTACGGGTCCGGCAGCGGAGCGCCGGGACTCAACAAATCCACAACCAACACGTACACAGTGGCTCACAATGTGCTGCGGTCTCATGCGGCGGCGGTCCAGACCTTCCGAGGATTGAAGGCCAACACTGAAGGCATCATTCATTCGGATGCTCGGATCGGCATCACACTGAACTCGGACTACGCGTATCCACTGGACCCGACCGACCCGAAGGACGTCGCGGCAGCCGAACGTAAGATGCAGTTCGAATTCGGTTGGTTTCTCACGCCTCTGGTCACCGGCGACTACCCGGAGGCCATGCGAGAGCGCGTGGGTGAGCGACTGCCCAGGTTTACGCCCGAAGAATCGGCGCTGCTCAAGGGCTCGTACGATCTCTTCATGCTCAATCACTACTCGTCGAAGTTGGTGACGGACTGCGGGCCTTCACTCAAGTCCAAGGTGAATTGTTCGAAGCTGGCGAGAGGCTGGGAGAGAGATCTGGGCGTCGACGGCTCGCATCAACCTATGGGTTCGCGTCGGTCGAGCAAAGCCAAGGACGGCAAGCTCAACTGCGGATGGTTCACGGCATACCCGCCCGGATACCTGGATACGATCAAGTGGATGCACGCCAAGGACCCGACGGCCGACATCCTGCTGACCGAGAACGGCTGGTGTGGCAACGACGAGGTGGAGAACATGGACCAGCTCTGGTACTACCAGGAGTACGTGGCGCAGGTGCACAAGGCCGTCGTGGAGGAGAAGATCCCCATCATTGGCTACACGGCCTGGTCGTTCCTGGACAACTACGAGTGGGGCTCCTTCAAGCCGCGCTTCGGACTCTACTACGTGAACTTCTCGGAGGAGACGGGAGCCAAGGACGAACTCTACACGCCTAGATCCTCGGGGCTGGAGCGCATTCCACGCCCGGCGGCGAAGTGGTTTACCCACGTGGCGACCACCAAGTGTCTGGACGGATGGGACGGAGGAGGTTACTCCACAGACCCGAAGAAGGCAGACACAGACGAGGCAGGACTGGAGAACGTTAGCGTGCGGGGCTGGTCGTCGTGGTTGCTTGGCGCGCTGGGGGTCATGGCGTTGGTGGGGCTGGTCGCCTTGACGCCTGTTGGCCGCCAGATGCAGCGGCAGTTCTCCACGTCAGGGCGGCGCCGTAGTTTGAGGGAGACGGACCCATTGCTCGGAGCGGAAGCCACACGTTAGGTCGCCGTCTACTGCTGCCTCCAGGACCTCGAGCAAACTGCCTGGCGTTGGGCAAATGACTGGAATCGATGGATAGCTGTAGCCATTATTCACTACTTCGGTCGAAAAAAATACGCCAAGGTTACACCATATGGTTTATACTTTCGGTATCCACGGTACGTCGCTTCTATCCAGTTACATTTTATTTACGGTTTGATCAGTCCAGCTGCTGCTACTTACGGGCTTCAAGCGTTGAGGAAGCCCGTTTCTAACACCCATTCACCCCCATCCCCATCTCACCTTGTCTGTGGATGGATTGGTGTGTCATCCCACCCCGCATTGCTGACTCCAGCTGTTGCACCCTTCTGCAGGGTCTTCCTGCTCCATTTCGCCGTCTTCCGCCAGTCCAGACGCTTCGATGCCGCTCCTCAAGGCCGCCGTCTTGGCTTCGCTGTGTCTGACCGCAGTGTGCGGATCCCCTTCATCTAGGATCGACGCTTCGTCTACCTCGAGATGCTTCCCCGACGACTTCCTGTTCGGCACGGCCACCGCTGCGTTCCAGGTGGAAGGCGCCTGGAATGAATCAGGACGGGAGCCAAGCATCTGGGACGACTACTGTCGATCCCAGCCGGAATTGCAGTGTGCTGATGTGGCTGACGACTTCGTGCATCGCTATCATGAAGACGTGGCGCGCATGGCCGCCATGGGGCTCTCGTCCTTCCGGTTCTCCATCTCCTGGTCGCGTATGATGCATTGGGACGCAGAGACTGGCCGCATGATTCCCAATGCGGCAGGCATTGCGTTCTACCACGCCTTGCTGGACGATCTCCAGGCCCATGAACTGCAGGCGGTCGTGACGCTCTACCACTTTGACCTGCCATTGGCGCTGCAGTCCCAGCTGGAGCCGCCCGGTTGGCTCAATCCAGACCTCCCCACGCACTTCGAGGACTTCGCTGCGCTCGCCTTCCGCGAATTCGGCGGGAAGGTGCGCTACTGGGCGACGTTCAACGAGCCACTGACGTTCATCAGCGGCGGCTACGGCTCATGTGACGCCGCCCCCGGAGGCATAGAGCCCTCCGACACCAACACATACACTGTGGCGCACCACGTACTTCTTGCACATGCCAGAGGCGTCGCACTTTTCCGAGAACTGCAGGCATCAGGAAGTGCACGGGTGGTCAGCACACAAGCTCGTATTGGCATCGTACTTAATGCCGAGTTCGGCTATCCGCTGGCCGACGCTAGCCTTCTGGACATGGAGGCGGCCGAGCGGAAGATGCAGTTCGACCTCGGCTGGTTTCTCATGCCGCTGGTGACGGGGGAGTACCCTACAGTGATGCGGGAGCGCGTCGGCGAGCGACTCCCTCGGTTCTCGACCGAGGAAGCTGCGCTTGTGAAGGGCTCGTACGATCTGTTCATGCTGAACCACTATTACTCCCGTCTGGTCACTGACTGCGACTCAGTGCAGTCGGAAACCCCGTGCGACCAGCTTCCATTGGGCCATGCACGTGACCGTGGACTGGACGACTCGCGAACTCCGAACGGGGCACGCGTGCCGCCTGCAAGCAACCCGGTCTGCTCATGGCTGGCAGGCTACCCGGAAGGTTACCTGGCCACCATCAAGTGGCTGCACGCCCAGGATCCGGCAACTGACATCCTGCTGACCGAAAACGGATGGTGCGGAGACGACGAAGTGGAGAACATGGACCAGCTCTGGTACTTCCAGGTGTATTTGGAACAGGTGCACAAGGCGATCGTAGAGGAGAAGATCCCGGTCATCGGCTATACGGCGTGGTCCTTCCTCGATAACAACGAGTGGGGCTCATACAAGCCGCGTTTCGGTCTGCATTACGTGAACTTCACGGGCCAGACAGGGTCTAAACACGGTTTCACGCCTGAGGCCACAGACCTGGAGCGCATTCCGCGCCCAGCAGCAAAGTGGTTCGCGCACATCGCGACCACCAAGTGTCTGGACGGCTGGCCACTTGAACACGACGAAGTGACCGTCATTTCGCTCGAAAGGAGCGTGAATGCGGAAGCCGGTGGCAACGACGAGGGCGTCCCATGGTCTCTGGGTGAGGTGCTTGGCCTCGTGGTAATTGGAGTGATTGTCTTGGTCATCATCGCATGCCAGGCCTTGCGCGAATTGCATCAAAGTCGCCAAGGCAGCTCAGACGAGATGCGCGTCCTCATCACGATCGAGTAGTCAGCCAATCAATCGGTCCTGCAATTTGACATGCCTGATAATACGGTGTCTTTGAAGGCATCGAAATAAACACGAGTGCGACAACTGGCGTCGTCACGTGTAGATCTTTCCTCCATTGATCACTTGCAGCTTCTCCGATTGTTGGCCACCGCGATGCGCCTCACTGCTCGAACTGAGGCGAGATGTTGCTTCCCTGACGGTTTCCTAACGCCTATCTGCCTTCCAACTCAACACCTCCTGGTCCCACGTCATGAGGCGGCACCCGGGACAGACCGCACGCTTCCGAGTTCCGATGGCATCGCATCCTACCTCGCGGAATTCGACGAACTATTGGTTTATCGAGTTTGTGGTACGCGGCGGAACCTCTTGAAGACAGGTCATACTCCCGTTGGCTCCACAGCACACAAAGATCATGGAAACACAAGTAATATACTCTATTTGCTGATCAGACGACAGGACCTCACCCATACTCTATACGTGTGGGTTCTTACCAATCTGAATCCGAGCTCTCATAGAGATCGCGTGTGCCGAAGAGTTCGCGTACGTCCACCGAATCGCTGGAGAACGTGAGCGGCACCAAATCGTCCATGCAGCTGGTATCGACTTCTTTTAGTGCGCCGCCCTGCCGAACGTAGGACACCAGAATGCGCACGCCGCAGGTGGCACCGCCGCTGAGCACGGGTGTGGTGAAGGTTGTGCAGTGGCCGGCGTCCTCAAAGTTCACCAGCATGCGCTCACCGGTCAGCATCTCGTACTCGAGCTCCCCGTACATGCGGCGCGTCTGCAAGTCCATCCCGCCGGTCATCAGCAGCGCCGTGACGCCGTCAGGCAACACGGCAGTTTGGTTCCAGTAGGCGTCGCGCTCGTACACGAGCGTGCGGGATACTGGCAAATGCACGAGGTCCTGGCACGCGTGCTCGCGACTGCCCGAGAACAAACAGTAGTATGGCAGCGACAGATAGTTGTCGGACGCCATGACTGAGTCCTCGTACCATTTGATGAGCGTGGCTTTGTCGGGCGTGGGGGTTTCCCACATCTCCGAGAACACAATCAGATAGTAGAGCATGTCCGAGTCATAGAGCAGTGTCGACGGGTCCGAGTCCCCGAAGGCACCTTCGCCGTCGGCGTAGTCCAAACCTTGCGCAAAGTACTCGAGCGCTCTGGCGTCATGATCGTTGCAGCGTGCTGCGCGGTAGATCACGGCAGGGATCGCGATCCGCATGCTATCCGACATGAGATACTGGCCGAAGGTGGAGCGCAGCATATATGACGGCTTCAAGCCGTTATTAGCTAGTGCATCGGCGCAGGCGTTGTTGCCGCGCTTGCCGTCGGCGACCGCGGCATCCAAGTCGCTGTAGAGCTGGAGCACAAACGCTGACAGGTCGGTAACGCCCGGGAACTTTTCCTTGCAGAAATCGTCCGCCAAACAAGCAGCAAGGAACCGCCCAGCCACGACGCCGACGTCATGGTCCCAATTGGAGAATGTGGAGCGAGTTTCCACTGTCCCACCGCTCTCTGAGACGATACCGTCGACGGAGAATCCGCGCACGCTCGGCGGCGCGAAATGCATGAGTCTTTCGACCAAGTATGTGCCATAGCTGAGGCCATAGACGAACACGTCCTGGTCGCTGAGCGCGAAGTCGATGATGGTGGCCAGGTCTTTCGCGGCGCTCGTGATGGAGAACGCCGCTGTCTGATTGCTGATCTGGAAGCGGATGTCGTCGATGCAAGCCGGTATCTCGTCCAGTCGGATGGCAGCGCCGCCGGGACTGCCCAATGCTCCAGCCTGCGCCGCCACACACTGCAAGCGAGCGCTCCGCCCTGTACCACGGTGGTCCATGGTGTAAACACTCACCTCACGGTCCAACTGCAGGTACAGCGTGTTCATGAGTCCTTCAATGCCTGTGGAAGACGCGCCTGGCCCGCCCTGTAGCACCCAGAGCGCCTTGCCGCGCGCCTCGGCGCCTTTGCTCGTGGCCGCCACACGCTTCACGAACACGTCGATGGTCTCGTCGCTCTCGCAGATGTCGGTGTAGCACATGGGCACGCGGAACTCCGCGCACTCGTATTGCGGCGGCCCCAAGGACGCGTCGTCGCTCACCTTAGCATGGTGGCGATTGCTGTGCTGCTGCGACGTTTGCGATTGCGGCGCCTCCTGCCACGCGGACTGCGCAAACAAGCGGTCGAACGACTGCTGTAGGAACGGGAGCGCCGACTCCTGCACTTCTGTGGCATCTGCCGCAGCTCTTCGTCGGGTTCGACGAGCATTTTCATCAGCAGAAGCGGAGGTTTCCATGTAGTAGCCGTCGTCGTGACCCTTGTCGGTGTAGTCGGCGCTCAGCGAGTCCTGCGAGCACGGGAACCAGCCGTTGAGCTGCACCGGCGGCTGCTCTGCACCTTCGGCAGCCACGGAAGCCGCTATGAGCGCAGCAGATGCCGCCCAAAGCGCTGCCAACACCTTCATCCTCGCTGGTCGTGTTCTCTTGAGCTCTTGGATTGCGGAATGGCAAGGTGGTTTCGCTTGAGTGAGGAGAATATATCAGAACCCAAAATACCGAGCCCATGATTTTTGACAGGGCAGTTTCCTGGCAAAAGTGCACCCAAAGCTGAAAATCCAGTCTGAATACTCAGATTCAGATCTGAAGCGTTCAAATTGACTCAGATTTTGGCTTGTGTGGCGCAGAAGACCACCACCAAGATGGACGTGCCATCATGGCACCCAGCGAACCAGAACTCGGACGCGGCACGGCGGCTGCAGGCGATGGGCGGCGCCGCAGCCAGTAAGCGCACGGAGTTCAAGGTCATGGCTGGCTCCTGTCCTGATACGTCCACGGAGGCCGGCCGGCAGTTGGTGGGAGGCAGAGACAACGGCGTGGCGGGCGGTGGCCGCGGTCTCTTGGATACCTCGGATCGTCTGTATCTCATGGAGCAGTCGCGTCTCCAGCAGGCGGCGCAGAGCAGGGAGGAGGCAGAGCGCGATGCCGGTATCTTAAGCAGCTACATTTTCCTGTTGGTGCTGACTTGGCCGGCTGACTTCGGATTGTGACTGTGGAATGCAGCGCTGCAGAGCTTCCGCTTAAACGCAGCGAAGCTGCAGACTCAGAAGCCGGCGTTACCTGAGATTCCAGTGGCTGCCAGCAGCGGAAAGCGGCGTCTGGATTCCGTAGACAAGCGGCCGATTGTGGTCGTGAAGGCTAAGAAGCGGCACGCTTCAACGCCACCACGGCAAGATTCTGAGACGAAGAAGGCCAAGAAGGAGTCAAAGAAGAAGGACGAAGCGCTTCCGGAGAGTCCTGTGCGCAATGGCAATAGCGACAAACACGGCGGAGATGCGAACAACCAGACAGCAACGAAAGCAGTGACAACGAAGGAGCCAAGTAGCGATAGTGGGAGGAGCAACGGTGACAACGCCGCAACCGCATCGACGACGCTCCCCTCTCAACCTGCAGCGGCTGCATTGCTGCTTCAGGGCTACTCCAGCAGCGACGATGACTGGGGACAAGCCTGACAAGAAAAGACTCCATTGCTATCTTCTCCTTCTTTTTGTGTGCCAAGTGGAGGGGCAACGATGGAGCAAGTTGCTGAAGAAACCGTTTCATGCAACATGTATATAAGGGTCACCACCGGGTGATGCACGGCGCGAGCGACGATAACGCAAGCGATCCTGAGACCTCCTCCCGCCCTCTCCCTTCCTTCTAGCTATCCTATCACCGCCGATGGCGCATGCCAATGTACTTACTCGTCGTCGCTGTCAAACGTGATCTTGGTGGCTTTCTTTGAGGCGTCGATGTTCTTGGCGAAGGCGCCGTACAGCTTGTGCTCCTTCTTCTTGACGTGCGTGCCGAACTTCGTCAGGTCATCAGGTACCTCCTGGTTGCCTTCACGCAGCAGATTCACCAGCTCGCCGGCGCGCGGCTTGTCGTTGGCAGTGAAGAACGTGTGGGCAATTCCCTTCTTGCCGCCGCGACCTGTGCGTCCGATGCGGTGCACGTAGTCTTCGATGGTGAGCGGGAACGAGTAGTTCAGCACGTACTCCACGCCAGGGATGTCCAGTCCACGAGCGGCGACGTCCGTAGCGATCAGTAGCGGGATCTTACCCGACTTGAACTGCTCCACGGCCTCAGAGCGCTGCTGTTGGCTGCGATCGCCGTGAATGGCAGCGCAGGTCCAGCCGCGTTGGTGCAGCATGCGTTCCACACGGTCAGCCTCTTTCTTGTACAGCACGAAGAGCAGAATCAGGTTCTTGCGGCTCGAGTGGTAATTCTGCAGCAGCGTATGCACACGCGCATCGCGCGCGCGGTCCTCGACGACCTCGACGATTTGCGTCACATTCTGGCTGGCCGCCAGCTCATCCGAGCCAATGGTCACCTTCACAGGGTCGTTCAGGAACTCGTGCGCGAGCTTCTGGATGGACTGCGGCCACGTAGCACTGAACATGGCGATCTGGCGCTCCGGGTGCGTGCCGCCGATGATTCGACGGATGTCCTTCTCGAAGCCTTCGTCCAGCATGCGGTCAGCCTCATCCAGCACCACAAACGTCACCTTGGATAGGTTGCACGAGCGCTCTTCGACCAGGTCTTTCAGGCGGCCGGGCGTGGCCACCACCACATGCACGCCGTCCTGAAGCGCCTTCTTCTGCGAGTACTTGGGCACGCCGCCGTAGATGCAAACGCTCTTAAGCCCACACTTCTTACCCGCCTCGGAGATGACGGCTGAACTCTGCATGGCCAGCTCGCGCGTTGGTGCCACCACGAGCATGCGCGGTCCAGGGAACTTGTGCGACACCGCTGGCTGATCGGCGATGTGGATGAGGCCCGGGATCGCAAACGCCAGCGTCTTGCCCGAACCGGTCTCGGCAATGCCGATGATGTCGCGGCCCGACGCCAGGATCGGCCAGCACTGGCTCTGGATGGGCGTCGGCGTAGTGAAGCCCTTCGTGGTCTTCATGAACTTGGCGTCGAACGTCACGTCGGCAAAGCTCAGCACAGGGCGGTACAGACAGTTGTTGCCACTGATGATCATCTGGTTCGCCTCGTGGAAGGCCGTGACCTCGGCATCCGTCATGTGCGCCGTGTCCTTCCCTTCCGTGTAGAAGGCCTTCTTGAAGCTGCCATCCAAGGACGCCGGCTGCTGGTACGGCCCACTGGAGAAGTCCGTGTTCGCATCCGTCTTGTGCTGCTTCTTGTCTTTCTTGTCCTTCTTGTGGTGCTTCTTGGCCTTCTCCGAGCTCTCAACAGGAGCCTCCGCCACCTGCTCAGCTTCCTCGCGAGCGCGCTTCTTGTGCTTCTTCTTATTGCTCGTGCTGCTCTCCGCCGCCTGCTCCGCATCAGGAGCTTCCGCAGCCGCCGCCGCCTTGCGCGCCGCCTTCTTGGCCCGCTTCTCCTCCTTGCGCTTCAGCTTGGCATCGCTGACGTCGGTCATTCTAGCTGGTAGTGGTGACGCCCTGATGCTGGTGAGGTCTCGATGTCTTTTCGAGTCTGAAGCTTGTCACCTCCGCTTCCCAAACCAGTCAAGCGTCAACCAACGAAATTGCGTCCCCCAACCCGGTTCCAAAATACCGGTAGGAGCTGGTATCTATGAAAATTGATGTGGCGCACATCGAAACGCTTCAATTTGAACATTGCTGAGGTTTTCCATGACTCGAACAAGGTTTTTCATGGCTTGAACAAGGTTTTACTGAAGGCCTTCCCGTTTGAAAACCCCTCTCACCTGAATACAAAACCCTAATACGAAAACAGGGGGCGATTTCCCCTCCGGGTTTGCAACCTGCCAGTCAAAGCCAAAGCCAAAGTCACAACGCGCGCGCGCGGGAAACCCAACCCAGCCCGCATCCCGAGGACCCAACGACGGCTGAAGCCCGCACTCACTCCGATGGCCGACGAGCCCGACGACGCGGAGGCCTCGTACGCGCAGGCCACGGCCGCCGAGCAGAGGCACGATACCCCGGACGAACGGACCAGCGCGGAGGCGAACGGAGCTGCTGCAGGTGCGTGAGGGAGGGATTGCTGGCAGTAGCAGCGGCTTGGGGAGGAGGAACTGACGAGTGCTTGCCTTTTGTGTTGGTGTGTGTGTCAGAGGAAACGAACGGTAACGGTAAGAATGCAGAAGCAGCAGACGCGCTGGCGACTGAAAGCGTGACCGAGAGCGATGGAGATGCTGGCGCTTCGTCGGCGACTGCCAGCCGCAGCATGCTGTCGCCACCAAGAGCGGCGCTTTTCCTGGCGCAGGGCGACGCAGATGCCCTGGATGCGTCCGTGTCTCGCCACAATACAGTCTCGCCACAGGCGCTTAAGGCGGTGCTGCAGGCGGCATTCGCCAACGACAGCAGCACGGAGCAACAGCTGCAGCACTTGACGCCGAACAAAGAGTATTTGGAGGCCTCCAAGAAAGAGCTGCTGGATTCGTCGCCCGCGCGGTCCACACGTTCGCGACGGAAGAGCCAGCAGTTTGCAGACTCCTCGCCTGCACGATCCACGCGGGCTGCGTCCAATGGTTCGTCTGGTGGCAAGCGTCCGAGGAAAGCGGCCACGGATACTACCTCTCCCCACGGCGCTGCACCTGCTGGTCTGATTGAGCGGCGGAAATCCAGCGCCCACTTTTCCACAGACTCATTGTCCGTGTCAAATTTGCAGGAAGATGATGGAGTTCGGAGGTCAACGCTGGATCCCTCCGATGCTGCGTTGGTGGTTGCAGCGCTGCAGTTGGAAGCAGAAGGTATGAACGTGGCGGCAACAGCGACCAAGACAATGGTCGCGAGTGAAAAGCAACAATCGATACAGGTGCAGCAGTCGACGAGCAAGACGCCTCCTGCGACAACGAGTAGCGCGAAGCGACGGACAACGCTTGATCCGAGTGACGTGCTGTTGATGCAGGACGGTGCCACAGAGCAGCCGGAAGGTCGGCGTCAAACTATCGACAAAGATGGATTGCTGGAGATGAATGGCGAACTTGGGTTGCCGCTGGGTGATGATGAAGACTCAGCTCGCAAACGAAGGGATGAAACATCGCGGAAACGCGCGCATGATTCAGATGAGCAGTCAGGAGACGCAGGAAAACGGTCGCGGGTGACTCCATCAGACGAGGACGAGCCCATGCACGACGTAAACGCAACGGACGTGGACTCAAGTTCTCGCCAGGGTGATACAAGGGTATTAATGCGGAATGGCGAGCCCACAGGCTTCAACTTCAAGCCACCATCAACCTCTCCTCCCCAGAATAACCGAAGAAAAGCACGAGGCAAGAACCAACGCGCCCGGGTATCTTCTGAGAACTCAGCAGACGAGAACAGGGGTGCGGGAAATGCTGACCCCATGCTGATGTCGCCGCCTGCTGCAGGTACGCAGGTGAGGACTCCATTGAAAGGCATTTTGAGCGCTCGCAAGGGAAAGAAGGCTACAACACGGGGAATTCAGATCACACCGAATAAGTCGGTGAATTTCGGTCCGTCCCAGGGCGCCGAATTCAACCACGGTTCTCCGTCCACGTCGATGACTCCCATGTGTGCCAAGGAAGCCCTACGCCTGTTCCCCCTGGACCCACCCGCTTCATTTGAGGAAGAGGAACCGGATGATGCAGAAACATCTTTAAACTCGTCAATTCTAGACGAAGCTGATTCCCGCGACGAGGGCGAGGCAAAGGATGACAACAACCAGCAACAGTCTCAAGAAGAAGCTTTCAATCCGCTGCAGCGGAGAACCAGCTTGCACGTGCCAAAGTCAACCGAGTGGAGTCGCCGTCGGAACAGTCTTCGCGGCTACAGCCCCCTGGACAATCAGGCAGAGGCTCGAAGGCGAAGGCGAAAGAGTATCAACGTCGCTCGTCAAACTTCCTCGGCTACTGATGGAGCCGCATCGACAAGTTGGCTATCTCCGTCTTCGGTGAGGCAAAATTCGTTCCTGAGCGCCGTGGATGCCTTTCAGACAACACGCTCGCCATATGCAGACTCATCTGCGTCGTCCGATCCTGGAGAGGATATGGACATCACGGGCGATTATTCCGACCACGCGGCGGTGGCAGTAGGGAGTGCCGAAGCTGCGAACGAGCGTCCGGTCCCACCAACCGGTCGTCCCAGCTCACCTATTGACGATGACACGTCAGAATTTAGTCTGGGAAATCTCCTTGCTGAATCAGCCCAGTACTCGGCTTCTGATCCCGCGCCAGAACTTCCCGGTTCGTTAAGCGACCTGGCCAATGAAGATGTTGAAGCAAGCTCCAGTCAGGGAAGCCAATTCGCGGATACTTCTCGACGGTTGGATGAACAAGACACGACGCTGGATCCAATCCTGGAAGAGGACGAAGGCGCGACGTCGTCTCACCAGAGCATGATGAGCCTCGAGTCGAGCGATGAGAGCGATGCGGAGTATGACGCAAACCGAAAATCTCTGGCTGTGAATTTGTCGTCGAAGTTTGATCGAGTTGGCGCTTTAGCGACCAAAACTCAGCAGGGGTCAGCGCGTGCAGCCTACTCTGACGAGTCAGTGGCCCCCTCCAAGCCCTTTCCGAGCCCCAAGGCTGCTTTGGCCCAGTTGATCACGATGGAAGAGCTTCTATCTTCCGTGGATTTGGATCAAGAACAGACGTTGGTGGACTTCGAGCAGACATTCTTTGGGTCTGAAACCAGAAGCCCGGTACTCCCCATCATGAAGGACGTGAAGCTTGCGTGCGCTTATGACAAATGCTCTGAAGTGGTTGAACGTCACGCCCAAGAAATATCGTCGTGGTCTTCTGGGTTGACGGAGGAGCTCACGTCGCTGCTGCACATGAAGGCGTCATCGCTTTTCGGTCCAAAGAACCTCGACGATGTGGGACGAGAGGCGATTCAGGAGCTGTTTGGAACGGAAGCAATGGTTGCTCGCAGCGGCTGGTGCCAGTTACGAGCGCAAATGGAGAAGCAGCTGATCGCGAGTCTTTCATCGGGTGCGAGTGCTCTGGCAAATGACGTGAGATCGTTGAAAGCCAGCGTTTCCAACGATGCCCTGAAGCGACAGAACGAACTGGCGGCGATCCAGGAGCTCATAAAACGGGAAGAGCAAATGGGGTCGCTTCTGGATGCCATTGAGGAGCAGCAGGACGCTCGGAATGAGTACGCAAAGGCTGTGGAGGCACTAGTGAGTGAGTGCTCGTCGCTTTCGCTGGAGGACTCCGTCCTGCAGAGTCGACTGAACGTAATCGAGGGACGAGCGGCAGAGCTCGAACCGGTGACTTCGGAGGCGTCAACGCTGTTTGAACAAGAAGTCTTGGCGACGGAAGAATTGCTGGCGATCCAGGAAAGTTTGAGCGTGTGGCGCATCCTGGAAGCGACATCGTCTTGCCTTCGCCTCGGCTCTCGCTTTGAAGACGTGCTCTTCGACGTGGAAATGAACGTGGAGATCCATTTGGGATCTGATAGCGCGGGTCAGGACACGGAGAGCGTGCCTTCCACGAGCATTACAGCGAAGGAATCGCTGAAGCGAAGAAAACGCAACACGTACCTCCCAATGGAGGGTGACGTTGTGCTACTCCTGCAGCGACTACTCCTGCATCCTCGTCAAATTTCTCAAGTCATTGGTGATGCCGAGACGAGTGCGTTGGCCAGGAGCGACAAGAGCGGGCGGCTGTACTCGAAGTTACAGGCTCTGGAGCACTTCCTCAGCCGCTCCTTTCGGCTATTGAAGGAGTTGCGAGAACTGTCGACCCACTTCGCAATGCAATTCGATGTGGACGACAACGTGCTTTGGATCGAGTTTATCAAGTTCCCGTCCACGGCCTCGTCCAACGATCTCGAGGACGCGCAATTCCACGTGGGGTTCTCGATCATCCCAGTGTTTCCACACACCACCTATCAGGCGGTGGTTCGAGTGGTGCACGGAAAGGTATGTTCACGATTTCCCTTTGCCGCTCTGCTTGGTGGCATTGTGGGTAAAGACAACGTTTCTGACCGTTTTTGTGTCCTGCTTTGTGTAGATTTCGACTGACGCACTCGCGAAGGAGATTGAGCTGGTGCCGAGGCAACCGCCTGAGTTTTTCATGCGCGTGTGTCGTCATATTCACGAGACATTCTTGCGGTAGCACGTGCAAGTGGAAGGGCCTTGTGATTTATTGTTTGTACTCAGCTGTATGGAGGGCCCCACCAAGAGCGCAACACCAAAGCAAGTCCAGTCGGGTCGAGTTATCTATTGTGAACGAGGGGAGATGGCAGGGGGAGCGGGAAATGAAAGGAAAGGCCACGGCTCAAGCAAGAACGGAGACGAGCGCGAGTGCGGCTGAGGTGTACAATATATCAAAACTGTCGGTCCTGTCGCCATGTACGTGTGTGTGCAGAGCATATCTCCTTTTCAATTCGCAATGGAGCTGCGTGTCTCTTTTTTCTGTCCTTTAGTCATCCCAGTCCTCGTCGCTGTCCTCGTCTTGTGCTTTGGGGGTTGGGGGCTTGACGCCAGCGTGGTGAATCGAATGCAGCGACGGCTGTGCGGCCAGCGTCTGTTGGTGCGGACGCATCACGAAGACAAGCAAGCGAGTCAGACCTTCCAAAACAAGCGAC
This sequence comes from Nothophytophthora sp. Chile5, assembly GCA_001712635.2. Classification (NCBI taxonomy): domain Eukaryota; phylum Oomycota; class Peronosporomycetes; order Peronosporales; family Peronosporaceae; genus Nothophytophthora; species Nothophytophthora sp. Chile5. Next base: position 14,670 of record MBAC02003067.1, on the reverse strand, counting down.
CGTGGAGAATTGTGGCAGCAGGACGACTTACGCTGAGCCGCTCGAACTGGGCTGCTTTTTGGCGCTCCTTCGCCTCCTCTTCTCGCAGCTGCGCCTGGAAATCCAACGTCTTGGGGCGCATGGGGGCCACGTCTTTCGGTTTCTCGGAAAGCGGAGCCATGTCTGCATGGACCGACAAATACAAGGCGTTAGAGGAGTCGCGGACAAGCACTCGGCTCACTCAGCCAACCTCGGTGCGTGCAGCAGGAGGGAGCAAAGGACATCGCAAGGTCTTACCACTTGGTCGGAGTGATTCGAAGACTGGCGCAGCAGACTCGCCCGCGAACCATTGGGCAGAGCTCACCACAGGCAACGGTTTGGGGACGAGTCCATAGACATCGTCTTGGAAGAACTCTTTGAGCTTCTGCGCTCGCGGAAGCGAGAACGACACACGCTCCAAGACGTTAGGCGTCGCCACCAGCAGCCGGTCGAGCTCCACGTTGCGCACATCGCAGATCGACTTGGGCAGCAGAGCGACGCCTCCGATGGTGTCGTTACCTGTCAGAAGGAACGGCAGGTTGGCCTGTGCCGTGGCAGCCACGGGGTCCACTTCGTAGCTCCAGATATGGCGAGTGCCGGTGCTCACGAGGAAGAGCAGGCGCGAGCTGGCGTCATACAGTGGGAACGGCGTCGTTGTGCTGGCCGCGCTCGCCGCCGACTGGACCACGACGGGCTCACCCAGTGGCTCCAGCAAGCTGCGCGCATCCCAGAAGCTCACAAGCGTCTCGTTCCGTGCGTTTATGCCGATGGTCAGCAACCGCGTCGCATCGGCCCACGTGACGAATTGTGGCTTGCTACTCTCGTGGCCGCAGCCCATGGCCACCAGCGCGTGCTCGTGCTGCCGCGGGTCGAACACGCGCACGATCTTGGCGCGACTCGCAGTGGCCAGCAGCGAGCCGTCCTCGTTGAAGGCCATGTTCCACACGACGTCATCCAGCTTGCCATCAAGATGCAGTCGCTCCTGGCCAACTTCAAGGTCCCAGAAGCGCAGCGATAGGTCGTGACTCGTCGAGCAGAGCACGTTGGCCGCTGTCGGGTGGAACTGCAGCGCTCGAAGGCCTTTCGTGTGCCCCGAGAGCGTCATTTCGGGTTGGGTTGGCGCATTGAAGGAGCCAGTAGGGCTATGCGCAGCCAAAGACCATAGCTGGATGGTCGCGTCGGCAGACCCGGTGGCGAGAAGACTGTCGTCGAATGGGTTGAAGGCGAGCGTCGTGACCTCGGCCTTCTGACCGTTGAGCACAGGGGCGGCTCCATTCTGCGCCTTACCCGTAGCGCCGAGCGCCTCTACCAACACGGGACCACCCGCGCCGGCCACGGGGGCCGCCCAGAATGTGGAATTCGCCGCGATAATGGGCGACGCTTGCGTTGAGAACGTCACACGCTTGTCGCCAAAGTGAAACACATCGTTCCGCGGGGCCTCCTTGCCCTGCAAATACTTGAGCTTGTGCCCATATTTGGCGCCAAGTCGCTGCGCCTTATCAGAAAGCTCCACTACATCCGCAACAGTTTTCGGGCCAGACACTGACGGCGCTGGCACTGGCATCGGAGCAGCTGAAGCCGGAGTCAATGTCTCGCCCACTGGTGCCAGTGTAGCTGAACTAGGAGCGGGCGGAGACACAGGTGCGGATGCCTTCCACTGCGCTGGTTGCGGCGTATCAACGGGAGGCTTGGGCTCTGGTTCGTTCCACTTCCTCGTACTGGACCCCCATCCGCTCTTGGCCTCAGGCGCCACCGTCGATGGCGCATTCGATGACGCTGTGGAAGACAGCGTTTGGCCCCATCCCGATGTTCCCCACGCGCTAGTCGACGCCGCGCCAGAACTCGAGGGTGGTGCTGCGGCCCAAGGAGATGCTGCTGGCGCCACGACCGGCCGGCCGAACACGCTGCCAGAGACGTCTTCGTCTGCTTTCACTGTCTGCTTGACCGGCTGCAGCGTCGGCTCGGCATTGCCGCCCTGTCTCCATTCCTCGGCAGACATCGCCGCTTTTGACGCCAACGTATCCGGGTATAGGTCGCTCTGGAACGAGTGGGTCGCCTCCTTCCGAGGCACGCGGTAGCTCACGATCTCACAGCTCCCGCCTACGGTGGTTCCGCTCGTGCTCAGATTGAGAACTCGTGCCACCTCGCAGGTGCTAGTATCGCACGCTTGTTTCGGGAGCAGCGCCGCCGCGAGCGTCATGCTGCCCAGCACACTGTGGTCCAGCGCATGCACGAACGGCGCGCGCGCCAAGTCCACTTCAAACAGACGCACGCTGCGATCGCCTTTCCCCATCACGTACAGCAGGTCCAGGTCGGCGTCGTACAGCGGAAAGAGCTGGCCCACGCCGCCGGCGTCCATTCGCTCGCGATGCACGCACTTGGCCAGTTGCCGAGGGTCCCATAGCTTCAGCTCGCGCTCCTGCATGCGGTCGCTGCCGCACGTGACGAAATGGCCAGAGCGGCCACACCAAGCCACATTGCCATGGCGCTTCCCCGTGTGCGCTGCTGCTAGCGCCGGTGACGTCGCAGTGCCACCCGCCGCCACCCGCGGATCCAGCAGCCGCACCGCCTGGTCCTGCGTCACCACGGCCATTACTCCACCGTCCCAGCTCCAGGCGGCGGCGCTCACCGTCGTCTCTTGTGGCATGGAGACTTCATAGCTCAGCTGCTCAGCTGCCACATCGTACACATGCAGTGGTCCCAACCGCGAATACGACGCCACGACCGCTTCCGCCGCCGGATGTGGCGCAATCCCCGCGACCACCGCGGCCATCTCGTGCCGGAAGGAAGCCACGGGCGTCACCAGATCCTCCGTCAGCGGTTGCGACGGCAATCGCCAAAGCTTCACGTCGGCATCAGCGCCGCCCGCAGACAGCAACAAATCCGCGTGGAACGGTGAGAATGCCAGCGCCGTGACGCGGCCCGTCGGATGCGCGCGGATCAGCGGCGGTGTGGCTGGAGGCTCTTTGCCCGTGGCGGCCAGCAGCTTCACGTGGATGGAGCCGTCCGTCCGGTGCGGGAAGGCGAAGCTGGAGGCGGAGGTGGCCAGCAAGTTCCCGTCGACGGGGGAGGTCGAGACCTGCAGCTGGTCGAAGCTCTGCTCGCGATGGCACTCCACATTGCGGAACTTGCTACGAGGGGTACGCAACGCATACGGGGTATGCGGCAGATAGAGAGGGGTCAGCTGGGTCGTCAGCTAAGGAGAGAGAGAGAGAGAGAGAGGGAGAGAGAGAGAGACCTGGCGCGGAACTGGAAGCGCGGCGCCATTTGGAGCGCAGCGGCGGGACTTCAATTCAAGAGTGATGGATGCGCGCGATTTTCTCCCCCTCGAGGCGCGAACCGAACCTAGCAACGATGCGAACCGAACTTTAGAAGGAGCAGTCGTACTTAACGAAGGTACTTAGCCCGAGGAGGAACGACGTCCACACCTCACCTTTCGCCCACGGCCGCTGACGTTCGTCCGGTGGTGCAGGCGTCACGACCGGAACCCAATGCTCCGTCGCGTGTGGCTATGCGCGTCCGCGCGATCGACGGCATCTGCGCGTCCGCAGCTGCGGAAGGCCGTCACCGCGGCGTCGGTGGTAGCAGACACCATCACTCGTCCATGGACCAGCGTCGCTGAGCCGCTGCTCCAGTCACCGGTCGACCTGCCACGTCCGCGCCAGTACCAGCGTCGCGGGCGCAACGGCAAAGTCACTCGCCGCCCACAGCAGGCGGCGCCCCCGCGACCGCAGAAGCTTCGAGTCGGTGACCCGGATGTGGCTGTGTTGCTATCCGCGCGGTCGTCGCCCAAGATCTTCGACCGCGCAGTCCGCGCGCTGCGGAACAAGGACGAGATCGCGCTGCTGGCCGCCACGGACGTCCGCGTCTGGAGCATGGCTCTACAGCGCCGACTGGAGAATGACGACGAGTGCGGAGCGGCGCAGCTACTGGGACTGGTGGCCAGCTTCGCGCGCGAGAACGCCAACGAGCAGCTGTGGACGGACCTGCTCTTCACGCTGCTGCGGCAGCGGTCCAGGCAGCCCGACTACGCGGCCGAGATGGAGGACCTGCTGAACCGGTTGTGCGAACGATACGGACCAATCTTTGTGGCCCGCGTGGTGGTGGCAGTAGTCAACGGCTGCGCCAATCTGAATATGCTGGCACAAGCGCGGCTGCTGGTGTTGTATCACCAGAATCTGCAAGACACCACTCGTGCCATCGATTCGCCCACCGACTTCTATTACGGCAGCGACGACGCTCTCATGCCACCGAGCATCGTGGGTCACTTGCTCTCACGAATGGCTGCCCGGAAGCAATTCGCCGAGACGCTGCAGTTCGCGACAGAACTTTTTGCACATGACCAGTTTAATGTGGCGCGCGACTTCCAGCAGCAAGGATTCCTGGCGCTCTTCGCGGCCTGTACGGCGGAGAAGCGCGACCTAAAGCGCGTGGTGCGCTGGTATCTGGACTACGTCTCGACCTGTGTGGCTCAAAGCGGCGGAGACGTGGCTGCAGTCCGCGCCTTGGTGCTGGAACGCGGATTCGGTGCCGCTATCCAATGCTGCGTGAAGTTAAAGGAGCACGCATTGGCCGTCCACTGCTACACGACTATGGAGCAGATGCGGCACCGGGCGCTCGGTGGCGATGACCTCACAGCGGGCCTGTTCGCTGAAGACGTAGTGGACGAAGGGGACGACGAGAGCGGACGCGTGGTGGACGAAGTCCTCCCAGCGGACGAGAACGTGTACGTGAACGTGATGACGGCGTGCAAAGCGTTGAAAGACGTGGATCTACTGAAGCAAACGTATCGAGCCATGGCAGCACGAGGCTTAGCTCGCAGCGCCGGCTTCGGGTCGGCAATCCGTTATTGCCATGCGGAGTTGGACGCCAACTTCCTCGAAGAAGTGCTGGACCAAGTGTTCGTGACAGAAGACGAAATGCAGGGCGCCTGGATGCTGGAAGTGGAGAACTACAACGATGCGCTGGGATGTTTTGCCGCCACGAAGCAGTTCGAACAAGCCAGAGAGCTCTTCTCGCACATGTTACATAACCCGTTCGTGGTGCCGGACCACATTACGATGCTGGAGATGGTGGAGAACTACCGCGAGGCCTCGTTCGACGACATCTTCCACCTTATGGATGTCTTCCTCGAGCGGGAGCTGACGCCCAATCTGCAGGTTTTCACGTCGCTATTATCCACGTGTATGCGCCGCCGGGTCGTGAGTGACGCCGTAGCGCTCATGGCCGCCATGAAGCAGCGCGGCGTCGTACCGGATGTCAAGGCTTTCACGACCATCGGGTTCATCTACGCCACTCATGGAGACCTTAAGGCGGTCGTGGGCGTGTTGCAAGACATGGCCACACAAGGCGTCGCCACCGACCAGCTCTTCTTCGACTACGTACTTAACGGGCTCTACGGCTCTTGCGGCATCGACATGTGCTTCTCGCTCTTCCGTGAGCTGCGGGAAGCCAACCTGCCCACTCCGGAGGGACTTTACGTGGCGCTCATCGACCTCGGCACTAACGTCGGACTCATTGAGCGCACGCTGCACATCGCCTACAACATGGAGTGCGAGGGCTTCCAGCTCTCGTCCGAGCAGCTACACAAACTCGTGCTGAGCTGCCGGTCGAACGCTGAGCTCTCGGAGCTGCTGCGCACGTTCCTGTTGCTCCACCAGGGGGAACAGCCGACCACTCCGCGCTTCCAAGTGGACGTGTATGAGGATCTGGTCGCGGTGCTCACGCGGTTCAACCGCAAAGACGCGATCCCCAAGGTCAACACACTGGCCATGGCCGCCGGTCACAACGACTTGATGTACTAGACGAGACTTAAGCAACACGCAGAAGATTTTGGCCTTTGGCCGCGTACCCATTGAAGGTTATTTGCCGCTGTCTGTAGGAGCGGCTTGGCTTGTCTCGAGCGTTGCTCCGCTTAGCGAGACTATAAACTGCTAGCTAATATCCGACGCCTGTGTACTTGTTGAGCTGGGCCAGCACGTCTTGGTAGACCTTCTCGTTGGCGTTGGCTGCCCACGTGAAGTCCAGATGACTGAAGCCGAGCACCTCCGCATCATGGACGAGCGTGGCCGTTGGCAATGCCGAGCGGATCTGTTCGACGTCTGTGGCTGTAGCCAGGATGTCGTTCTCGCCACGGAAGAAGCCCGTGCGCGGGTATACCATGTCGCTGACCGCGAAGGCCGGCGGGTCGAAGCTGCCATACTGGAGCTTGTTCTCGCAGATGTGGGTGGAGCAGAGCGAGAGACCCAGCAGACGCAGACAACTGCAGCCGTAGTCGTAGCTGGCGAACGTGTCGGCGCGAATACCCTGCGCGTAGTGGCCCATGTTCTTCACCGACGTACCTGCCGGCATCTCTGACAGGTACACACTGACACGCGACGAGTTCCAGTTGGCTGAATTGCCTGACAGCAGCGCCAATGCAGTCTCGCAAAGCTCTGCGTTCAATGTGCACGCTGTGGCTTCAATCACTTCCTGGAGTAGCGCGTTCTGTGACAGGAACTCCACCTGACCGAAGAGCTCGAACCATTTGTCCAAGTACACGCTAGCCAGCACTTTGAGTGCTGACGCCGTCGTGTGACCGAGCCAAGCGACCGGCGCGAGTGCTGCGAAGTAGGAGACGGATCGCGCCAGCGTCTGGTTCTTCGAGAAGCCCACGAACGCCTGTGTACTGCCCTCCGAGTGAGCGACAAGCCCCACCGTGGCTTGTCCTGAGGTCGCCAACACGTAGTCCAGCATGGCTGGCAGGTCATACTTGCCCATATCTTCCCAGCTGAAGTCCCAGTACGCGTCGTCATCGGTGGTGTAATCCAGATGACCGGTGGAGTACGTGTTACCTCGGTTGTTGCCGAGCCAAACGTCGAAGCCAGCGTCCGCTAGCAGGAAGGCCAAGCTCTGGTTGCGGAAGTTGCAGACCCACGCGAAGCTGCTGTCGATCAGACCATGTTGCAGCAGCACCACCGGCTTGGCGGTCGCGGTCTGGACGGCACTCGGTTGGCTCTCGGCGTACGATTTGGGCAGGCGGTGTAGCGTGAGCACATAGCGATCCGACCATGTTGCAGCAGCACCACCGGCTTGGCGGTCGCGGTCTGGACGGCACTCGGTTGGCTCTCGGCGTACGATTTGGGCAGGCGGTGTAGCGTGAGCACATAGCGATCCGACGTGGTCACAGTGTGGGTCTCCGCCACGTACCCCCGAGCTTCGATTAACTCCACCGTGGACTTGCCTACGTCTGGGTCCACGGCCACTTGCTCGAGTTCTTCTAAGGCGCGGACGACGGGCGTCAGGACGACGAGTGACGCTAGTAGACCCAGCAGCAGGAGGTTGCGAGGACGTCGTCCTTGCATCATGACTGACAGGAGACTCGGGTATTGGTCGGGACGGAGCGATGGATGCTCAGTGGAGTGCAAATGGCGCAATGAACTCGGATCTCGCCGGCGGATCCCCCCCATTCCCACTCAAGGTGGAAGCGCTCCCTCCTGCCATCACGCTGCCGTGCTTTGCATGGCTACGTTCCCCAGCCGCATCAGAGGATCCCACGTAACTCAGCAATCTATGGGCGGAGAGCCATCAAAGGACGGGGCCGTCACGTCTATCGGAGGGCTGCACCTCGGACAGTGGGATGGTCGGCAAGTCCGGACCAGCGCAGCATTTGTAATGACTCGGATTCCACCCAAATGATCCGGCTATCGAATGCACGCGACTGGGATTTGCCCAAGCTCGAAGCTGGAATCTCTGCTCCGCTGCTTTCGTGTCAAGCCAAACAACAGTCGAACGAGCTGCTGCGGCCTCTTCATGACAAGCGCTGGCACGTGAATCTGCCACCCTGGCTGCATGGAAGTGCTCAACAACAAGTTGCATCCTTCGACGCACTTATAGAAAACGCAGAGTATCATAACAGCTAGCTTCACGGTCACATCCACACGCCACAAGGCTGGAAACGAGCGACTGAGCCATGAAACCGAGTAGAAGTGTCGAGCCTAGATCTCGGCGGGGGCCGTGAGCACGAAGCCGCCCTTCCGCTGCCTTCTCTTGACCGCGACCATGGCCAGTGCCCAGAGCAGCACAGCCCAGATCATCCAGAGCACCGAGAGCAGCAGGAAGTTCTTCAAGCCGCCTTGGTCCTGCGAGCACAGCGGGTTGAGCACGGCGTCGCCGTCGTCCTCCACAGTGCCGCAGTTTGGCGCCCATATGTCTTTGACGGCGCCCATGACGATCGGCGCCGGCACGTCGCCGAAGACGTGGATGATCACGGCGTTGGCGGAAATGGCCATGGAACGTCGTGATTCCGGGAACAGCTCCAGCACCGAGACCATCTCGGGGCCCCAGAGTGCACACATACAGAAGAGCGCGATGGTGAAGCAGGTCAGGAACGCGGCCTTGTTGCCCGTGAGGAAGCACATGATGAGCGCGAAGACCTCGGCGATGGTCACGTAGACGAAGAGCGAGGACACGGCGAAGAAGCAGCGATGGCCAGCCACTGTGGTCTGCTTGGTGTACCGGTCGAGTATGAGGCCACCGAACGGCGTGCCAATGAGACTTGTAGCAGCCACGATGCCGCCGAAGATGAGCGATGCGGAGGTTTCGTCGGTGAAGAGACCTAAGCCGATGAACACGTCGGGTCCGAAGGCGTTGAACACGCCTAGTGTGAACGTGTAGGCGCCATGGGCGAGCACGACCAGCAGGAACGGCACATCGGTCAGGATTGACCACCACGTCTGGAAGAACGGCTGCTTATCGGTTTGTCCCGCTGGCGAGAGCGACAGCTCTGGCTGCATCGGCGTGCCGTCGCGGGAGCTCCTGGAGAGCGACAGCATCTCGCTGGCGAACTCGTTGGTCGAGAGCAGTGGTTTCCGTAGCGTGATATCGTCCTTCGGTGGCACGACGTTGAGTTCATCAGGCACGCAGAACAGGCAGCAGAAGACCAGACACGCCATCAAGATGGCCTCCAGGTAGAAGGCGCCAGCCCAGGTGAAGACCGACTCGGCGAAGATCGAGCCGTACACGAAGCCGATGGCCGTGCCCACAATGACGGAGGCCAAGTAGATGCCCACGTAGAGCGAGCGTCGCGCCGGCGGCGCATGACGATCGATGAACGGCGGCGCCACGCACTGGAACGAAGCTTCCCCGACGCCGCTGATCACGCGGCCGACGATGAGCAGCGCGTAGCTGTTGGTGTGCTCGGCCACGGCGCAGATGATCACGGCCAGGATCCATATGGACGTGCCGAGCGAGATGATGCGGAAGGGGCGGTGCGTGAGCGCGAAGTAGCCGAAGACGATGGAGAGCACCGAGTGGCCGATGATGAAGGCTGAGGACAGCAGGCCAAAGTACACGGACTGCTTCGTCACGGCCACGCCCAGAGACGACGTGATGAAGTGCCGGAAGCTCTGCGGCGCGCCCGGGATGATCCCGCGGTCGATGTAGTTGAGCAGGTTGATGAGACACAGCAGCACGATGAGCCCCTGCGACTGGATCTTGCACGCCTTCATCGTTCAAGCAAGCGGGTTGCTATAGAGCAGGGCAGGGAAGCGGGGGCCGCTGGACGGCCAAGGCGGCGTGTTCGAATGTGAGAGAAGGACTGGGAAGGCAGCAGGGGCTTCCTTGGGAGACGCGGGAACAGTTTGCCGCCGCTCACGGACTCACCAGATGGATGGGGGAAGCCAAGTTCAATAGAAGAGCCCAGTGTAATGAGAGGAGCGGTGCCACTTGGCGGTCGGCAGTGGGATCAGATGCCAGGTTCTGCAAGACGAAGATGCGCAAGAGAGGCGACTGTCTAAAGTGATATTTCCAGTGCCTTGAAGTTCCCAGACGCGAGCAGATCCAAAGAAATGTATCCATCTGCCGACTCGTGCTAGCGCTGGAGCGCCTGCCACGTGGCAGCACGTGCCGCACAATGCGCGTGAGTATAGCGCGAAGCCTCACTTCAAACCATTGTAGTGGTGGTATCCGTACTCCGTTGTCAAACGTGAGCTCATTCGAGCACAAAAGTGTACCCCGGAGAATAGCAGAGGCGCTGCTATTCACATTGCTGCAGATTATCCGAGTAAGCGGAGCCAACCGATAGGCTGCGACATACCCATGCTGACGCAGACTCCCTGGTGTTCTTGCGGTTGTTGCGGCTACGCGTGTGTAGCGAGTGGCCGGAAAGCCACGGCCAATCATTGGCACCAAGTAACACGCGTTTCCTGAGCAGTTTGCTCGGTTGCATAATGACCGCAGCCACTTTGGAAAAGCGGCCAGCTCCATTCATCCCCTACATCTCCAGTCGCTTTTATGAGGCAGACAGCGTCGACTCGAAGCGAGCAGAACGAAATGTAGCAGCCACGTGACTGTAAAATGCCCAAGCCAAACGGATCGTTCACTTCCCTGAAAGAATGTTTAATTTGATACGTTTTGGTTTATATCAAATGTAAAAATCGTTTTTGGCGGAGGAAAATCGGGAGCACACGACGGACTAATCACGCTGCGAACGTTGCAAACTCGGAAGGCGAAAACTTGACGAGCGCATCGTCGATGCGAAATGATTGGAGGGCCGCATGCATGCTCGACCACCAGAGAACTGTGCACACACTGATGCAGGCGCTGGAGAGCTGGCCTGATACATGTGATGCCCAACCAGTCGCGGGGGCGAAAAACACAACAAGATGTTACATGTACGTGCAACACCTTGGGCATTGGGCGACACCAATCATCCATTATCTTCAACGTGTGCAACACAACTCGGGATCAGAATGTTCTCCCACTTCAGCTTGAAGTTAGCAACAATTGTCTGTTTGAATACGCCTTCGGTCCTACTGCGCTGCTGTGATACTGTTGGCAAGAGCAGTAGGCGAGCTTTGGGTGGCGATTTCTGCTCTGGCGTCTTCGACCGACGCTGAGCACATAGCTGCAGGGTGGCAATGCTGACATGCACGTCCTTTTGCAGTCGTAAGAATGATCGGCCGCCTGCTAATAAGAGGGCAACCCGACTTGCGACAGCCGACTACTCGAGCTGTCAACACTCCGTGTGCTTGCAATGGAGCTGCGGCGCTGCTTCTTCATGGCGCGGAGAACGTCCTCCAGCGGCTGCTGCATCTTCTGCATCAATCGCTGCTCGATCTCTCGTCGAATAGCGCGGTCCCCCGCGCTCAGCACATTGGCCGACGCATGGTACGCAACCTCGAACGTCATGTCGGGCACTGCACCCAAAACGCTGTCCACGATGCACTTCACGCGCGGGATTTGGAAGCCAGAAGTGACCACGTGAACACACTGAATGTGCAAGTGGCGCAAAGTTGGAATCAGCTGGATAACGTTGTCGATCACGCTGGTCTGTACACGATAGCAGCAGTCCATTACGATGAGTATAGTTCGACTCATGACAGAGATGATGACGGGTTAATTGGCAGCAGACGTACCGCGGAGCAGTCCATAATGATGTGGTGTGGCGAGATCCCGGCGTACACCAATGCATTGCGGATGGTCTCGGTCTGGACGACTCCTTCTTGCTCGATCTCCCCACCGGTAGGCACCTAGTCGCACACGTTTCCATCAGTTTCTGTCATTTCTACTACAATCACCTCGCGCGTTGCTCCATATCCGATGTTACAGTCTCAAAGTACCAAATAGCAAAACGCGTTGGCTTGGTGCTCGGCGTAGACACGGGTGATGTCCCAGTAGAGTTCGGCACCCTTAGCGATGCGACTCACGGCCAGCGGACTCGCTTCGCCACTGCCATCCAGTGTGTCCCCCAGGACGAGGATCACCTGGCTATCCGTGCGGATCGGGGCCGATATGGAACCGTCGTCCTCCGGGATGCTGTTGAGGGTGGGCGACACCGTCGGGTGGCACCGCACGTGTCCTTTAGGGTGGACGCTGTCGAGCATGAGTCCCTCCCGGAAGAGGTCCAGTCCGGCAGCGGCCAAGAGAGGGATGCTGCCCTTCCGCTGGCGGGAGTTATTACGTCTGCCGAGCTTGCTCTTGCGGCCGCGTTGCGAGTCCATGGGCAGCACAGAGCCCTCCATCCTCGGACAAGAGACATCCACGGTCACGGTCACGGCCGAGGCGCTGGCGCCTCCCTCTTCGCGCGAGAACCTTGGGCTGGTGCTGTACGTGGCAGGCATGTTGGCAAGAAGACACGACGTATGGCCTTGCTGGCTTTGCTGATTCTTGTGTTGGCAGCGCTGCAGGAGAGCGAGTGGATATATCGGAAAGATGGTCTCATTTCAGAGTGTTGTTCTAACGCAGTGTCTCACATTTAGATACGCGCATAGCTTGAAGTTTCTCCATGTGCGGTTATCTTTCCGATGCAGCTCCACCAAAAGTGAAACCCCACGTTTTGTTACTTCAGACGGGGATGAAGTAGCAACACGCTTCAACTTCAAATAGGAGATCCGACCGCTGAAGCGACGCATTAAGATGCGGGACCACGCAACTGAGACGTTCGACGCGCTGGAGCAGGTGGATCCGTTCTACCTGGCGCTACTGCGCTCGCGCCAGCGACGCTACGCAGAGTGCATCGACATCTGCACCGACATCCTGGCGCAGAACCCGTACGATCAGGTAGAGCATCAGCAGCTTACCCAGTCAATTCATTCTGGCTGAAGTAACATGCTATCAACTGGCCTGGTAAATTCTGCTCCTTTGGGTCTCTTCTAGGCGGCCTGGGTGACCAAGACCAAGGCGTTGACGCAGCAGAACTACATCGACGACTCGGAGCTGGAGGAGGATGGCGCGGCGGATCTGCTCATGGATGACAACGTCATGGCAGCCATGCCGCGGCCGGGCACATCCCTCAACCGACCCAACTCGCGGGCAGGCAGTGGAGACGCCAGTGTTCGCCCCATGACGTCCACCGGCCGTCCACTGAGTGGCTTCGCGCGACCTGGCACCAGCTCGCGTCCCGGGACTGGCAGCATGTCCCTGGATCGAGCGCTACAGGGCAATCGGCCGGGCACTTCCCGACCCGCGACCACACTCGGGCGGCAAGTGCGCCTTGGCACGGCTTCGATGCAGGCCTCGGCGGACTCAGGAGTGTTCATCGACGTGAACCGACTGGACTTCAAGCGCTACGCAACGCGGCCAGCCATTGCCAAGGCGCTGGTGGATTATCTGCTGTACTGCGAGCACAACCCACGGAAGGCACTCGAGTTGGCGGCGGAAGCCACCGTGGCTGCCGACTACAAGGACTGGTGGTGGAAGGCTCGACTGGGCAAGTGCTACTACCAACTGGGGCTCTTTCGCGACGCCGAAAAGCAGTTCGAGTCATCGCTGCGCAACCAGGACATGGTGATCACGTTCCTGGAGCTGGGCAAGGTGTATTTGCGACTGGACCAGCCCAACACGGCGCTGGATCGGTACGAGAAGGCCAAGACCAAGTTCCCTGGCGACACCCAGCTGCTGGTGGGTATCGCCCGTGTGTATGACATGCTGAACGACGTGGAGAAGAGCGTCGACGTCTACAAGGAGGTGCTGCAGCTGGACGCGTCCAACATCGAGGCCGTGGCGTGTCTGGCCTCCAACTACTTCTACACGGATCACCCGGAGGTGGCACTGCGCTACTATCGCCGTCTGCTGCAGATGGACGTGAGCACGGCCGAGCTCTGGTGCAACATCGGGCTCTGCTGCTTCTACGCGTCGCAGTACGACATGACGCTCTCGTGCTTCGACCGCGCATTGGCGCTCGCGTCGGACGACTGCATGGCCGACGTCTGGTACAACATCGGCCAGGTGGCCATCGGCATCGGCGACCTAGGCCTCGCCTACCAGGCCTTCAAGATCGCCGTGTCCGTGGACAGCAACCACGCCGAGTCCTACAACAACCTCGGCGTGCTGGAGCTGCGCAAGGGCAACCTCGACCAGGCGCGCGCCAACTTCCAGCTCTCCGAGTCGCTCGCGGACTTCATGTTCGAGCCCAGCTACAACCGCGGTACGTTGCCTGCCGCTCCAACCCCAAGAGGGAAGGAAACGCACGCCTTTAATATCGTTGCGGGGCTTGTGCTTCGTGTGCTGTTTGTTGCTTTGATCGATCGGAGCAGCGCTGCTGGCGTACAAGGTGGGCGACTTCCACGACTCGTTCACCAAAGTGAACCGCGCGCTGGGCACGAACCCGACGCACAGCGACTCGTTGGAGCTCAAGAAGCAGCTGCAGCAGTTCCTCACCATGCTGTGAGGCAACGAGGGCAGGATATCGACCGCAACCACCCAATCAAGCAGCAACCGCGTCAAAGAGTAACTCGTGCATATATGAAGAATTCCGCCTTGCCCGCCCGCCTACCCACCTCGCGAGCAAACAGCCTGGAAGAGAAGCAGGGAAACACCACGCCAAACCAACGACATGCCCGCGCTCCCCACCCGTTCTCCGGCCTCGCTGGACCTTCCTGCGTCGATCAGCCTGCCTTACCTGCTCTCTTGGGCTTCGCTTCCTTCTTGGTCTCTCTCTTACTGACGTGTTGGCTGTCCGTTGGGCTCCTTCTCCCCGCATGCCGATTGTCTGCCTGCTCTCCCGTGCTCCCGCTCCTTCCGTGACGGTCCGCGCCTTCACACGTCTACAGGAAGTAGTCGGGCGTGCGCTTCTTCTCGTTGAAGTTGCTGTCGCGTGGCGCCGGGTCGAACTGGATGAACTTGCAGGTCTCGTATACTTTGTCGCCGTTGCGGTCGCACATGACCTCGTCG
>MBAC02003066.1:0-18241 GCA_001712635.2 Nothophytophthora sp. Chile5 | reverse complement strand
ACGCACCAGGTCGATGACGAACTCGGCCAGCATCTTGTCGCTCATGCCCAGGTGGTTCTCCAGCTCCTGGCACACCTTGGAGACCAAGCTCAGCTCCTGTAGCTGCTCCATGTTGCCTTGTTTCGTCTTGGGTGGACTGGTCGAAGGGGGTCGGCGCGCCAGATCCGGAATTGTGGTGCGTTCTAGAAGGTGTACACGTCGGTTCATGTTCATGCACTTTGAAGAAACACACATGACCGAATGTAATGGCTGCGCGTTCTGGCCACAATGCAGCATGTCTGTGCCCTATGCTTCACTGTGCAACGGATGCAGCGGATGCAGCAAGCCAAGAAGGCTGCGCCGCGTCTGCGTTTTCCGAGAGTGCCATGCTTCTTTCTGGATGGTACGGTACGTAAATGCGTTCTTCGTTTCGTAACTTATCGCAACATGCCAAGGTCGATCCCCCTTCTCCTCTGCATGCATCTGTCTGGCGGGATATCCAACGAGGCTGCATGGCCGCAGAGCACCTCACAGATTGTTACTCACAGCCCGCTAATCAACTATGCAAGGCGCAGGCTCCACTCTGGTCACCGCAACCTTCAGGATCAGATCAGATACTTCGTAAATAACTTATTTTCCAGTTCACGCCCACAAAATCGAGTGTGGCGATGAAAGGACTCCGCCCGACACTCAACCAGCCACAAGGAAGGCCCAAAGCAGACGCCCGTCGAATGACTGAAGAGGCCAGGTTGCCGTCGACGGTCGACTCGACTCGATCCGCCACGAACGTCTGCCACCATGCACGTTGATTCGTCCTGCATCTCGATTCTGAAGTGTTTTCTTTGCACTTTTTCGCACCGGACTAAACTTCAAAGTGAGTCTGGTGCTAAAACCACGTGATCCCTTCATAAAACACAGCGAATTGCGTCTAATCTCTCTCCTCCTGCGTCCGTTTAACGCAAAAGGTGGACTAATCCGCGGTCAAACATGAGCACCGGTATGATCCATGCTTGGCTCACATCGGTACGTAACCGGAAGCCGAAGACGAGCCGGGAAGTTGCAGCGATGATGGCGGCGGCGGCGGCGGTGCGAAGGAAGGAGTCGCCGCTTTGCGGGTGTGCGCCGCGTCGCTGGGCCCGGGATGCGCGGCCTTCGAGTGCGTCATGCACATGCCCTGCCGCTGCGCCCACTTGTCACACCCGGGGACGCTGCACTTGGCGCCCCCGCCATGCTTCCGACACAGTCGCTTGAGATGCGCCTTCTTCTCGCAGCCGGCGACGATGCAGGGCCGGCCGCCGCCGTGCATCTTGCACTTGCCGTGGCTCTGCGACGCGCGCGTGCAGCCAATCTCCTGACAGCGGGAGCCGCCGCCGTGACGAATACACAGTCCGCGACTCTGCACGCTCTTGGTGCAGCCTGGGTTCGAGCAGCGCTTCGAGCCGCCATGGCGCTTGCAGCGGTTGAAGGCGCGGGCCTGGCTCTTGCAGCCTTCCACGCAGCAGAGTTTGCGGCGGTCGGGCGAGAACTTGGGCTCACTCGCGACGATCATCCCAGCAAACGGCTCGCGAAGCTCCTCCTCTCGCCTCGCGCCAGTGGATGTCGCGGGTGTGGGGCCATAGCCAGAGGTCGTGTCAATGCCAGGAATCTGGCGACCGACGTGATCGCTCAGGGGCGACGCCAGCGACGACCGCACGGAGACTGGGACACCTGGAGGCGTCATGATGAGAGGGTTGCTGAGCATGGCATGCGCGTCGTGAGGCATGTCGTTGAAGTCCTCGCTCCGGTCGTCAAACTCGTGCTGTTGCTGCAAACTGAAGGCCGACGGCAAGGTCGGCGTCGCACTGGGCTCGCTGCTAAAGCTCGGGAAACCTGTTCAAAATTGTTCAAACAGCGCCAGCGCGTGAATCAGTACGTTTTCACACGGAAGTCGAGCTCCTAACCGAGATTCCACGCTGTACCTTCTGAGAAGTAGTCAATTGACGGACGCGTCATGCTCTGCGGTGTAGCCGGGCTGTAGAAGCTCGGCGTCCCCGTCGGAAGCTGCGAGTATGGCGCCGGTGGCGGCACATAGTGGTGCTGGGACGGCGAGGCGAACGAGCTCTCGGACAGCGCGTGGTTGTTCTGCGGAGTGGAGAAGAACTGCTGGAAATCCCCGGCCTCGTCAAAGTGCGGCATGTCCAGCGAGTTGAGAGAATGCAGCGGAAAGCTGCCGTTGTTCACCACAGGCTCCGCCTTCAGCGAGGGGATTGACTGCGGCGGTGCCATGGTGCCGCTGTGGAAGCCGTAGCGCTCAGGCATCGGCGTCGAGCTGCGCTGCGGGAACTCGCGCGGGTCTTCGTCGTCATACTCGTCGTACTGCGACCGCGAAAGTCGCTGCTGCGGGGGAGGAGGCTGGCTGCATGGGACCTGGTAGGCTGAGGGTTTGTTCCACTCCATGAGCACCGCTGGACGACGCAAGCAACGACCGGCACGGCTAACGTGTGCGTGCTTTTCCCAGATTTCAAGAGACCCGTGCGCGCGTGACGGAACCTGAACTCTCTTGGCACGAGACCTGGCAGCGCTGGTTTTTCTCCGGCTTGGGTGGTGTGGGCAACGGGAACAAGAGGGTGAGAGAGCGAGCATTCGCCAACCATCGAGAAGGCAGCGTGAAATCGCTCCCAATTCAGGCCCGTCGACGCCTGTCCCACAAGCGTTGGGGAGCCTTGCTTGATAGCTTCGGACTACATATCGGCAAGGACTTTTCGATGAGCTGCTCGGTGTAGCTGGAGGACGCTGCGTCCTCCTTCAATCTGAACGCGATCCTGAAAACGGGCATATCATATGACGTTCCAATGTGAATCATCTCGGTCTGTGCATGCTGTCGGGCATACGCTATGAGGATATCAGATCACTTGTGATACCGGTGTCCAACCGGTACATGTACAAACTTCAGTACAGCTTCTCCGTTATGTCACTGAACTTCAGTCTATTGTTTAATGTGGGCCACATCATTCGGTGACACAATCGGAGCCAGTCAGCGAGTGACTGGCTGGCCATCGATCCTCAAACGGCAGACACACAAACCGGACCAGAAGCAGGCAGACCTCGTCGAGCAAGCACCATGGCCAGCAGCAGCCCCCTCCGCGCCACGGACACCGTGTCCAAGACGCAGCAGCAGCAGCAGCTGAAGAAGATGGCGCCGGCGGACGCCATGGCTGAAGACGCAGACGACAGCGGCGGCTTCAGCGGAGACAAGAGCTTCGCGGAGCTGGGCGTGGACCCAGCCATCTGCGAGGCCATCGAAGCCGTGGGCTGGTCGCAGCCCAGCAAGATCCAGCAGCAAGCCATCCCGCTGGGTCTAGCGGGACGCGACATCATCGGCCTGGCCGAGACGGGCTCGGGCAAGACGGGCGCCTTCGTGATCCCCATCCTCCAGAACCTGCTGCGTAACCCGCAGCGACTGTATGCGCTGGCGCTGGCGCCCACCCGTGAGCTGGCGTACCAGATCGGCGAGCAGTTCGAAGCTCTCGGTGCGTCCATCGGCCTGAAGTGCGCATGCGTGGTGGGCGGCATCGACATGATGCAGCAGCAGGTGGCGCTGGCCCGCAAGCCGCACGTGGTGATCGCCACGCCCGGCCGCTTGGTGGACCATCTGGAGAACACCAAGGGCTTCAGTCTACGCACCATGAAGTTCCTGGTGCTGGACGAAGCCGACCGCATGCTCAGCATGGACTTCGAGGAGGAGATCAACCAGATCGTGCAGCTCATGCCTGCCGACCGCAACACGTACCTCTTCAGCGCCACCATGACCTCCAAGGTGCGCAAGTTGCAGCGCGCATCGCTCAAGGACCCGGCCAAGGTAGAGATCACACACAAGTTCGCCACACCCGAGACGCTCAAGCAGCACTACCTCTTCATCCCGGCCAAGTTCAAGGACTGCTATCTGGCATACGTACTGAACGAAGTGGCGGGACAATCCGTACTCATCTTCGCCAGTACGTGTAATGGCACGCAAAAGGTCACGCTAATGCTGCGTAACCTGGGCTTCCAGGCGATCTGCCTGCATGGCCAGATGCCGCAGCCCAATCGGCTCGGCGCACTTAACAAGTTCAAGGCCAAGGCTCGCAACGTACTGGTGTGTACGGACGTGGCTTCGCGTGGTCTGGATATCCCGAGCGTCGATGTGGTGATCAACTATGACATCCCGACCCATGGCAAGGACTACATCCATCGAGTGGGGCGTACGGCTCGTGCCGGAAGAGCGGGTGTGGCTGTGTCCTTCGTGACGCAGTATGACGTGGAGCTCTATCAGCGTATCGAGCACTTGCTGGGCGCTAAGCTGGACAGTTATCCATGCGAAGAAGACACGGTGTTGGTCATGTCCGAGCGTGTGGGCGAAGCGCAACGTATGGCCACTATTGAAATGAAGGAGGCGGCTGCGAATGGCACTGGCAGCTTCAAACGCGGCCGCTATTCGCGTGGCGAAGGCGATGAAGACCGAGCGGACGGAGATGAGGGTGGTAACAATGGCGAGAAGCGATACAAATCTGCTGGTCGTGTGCAGCAGCAACGCAATGGCGGTCGAGGAGGACGTGGAGGTCGTGGAGGTCGTGGAGGAAGCCGAGGCGGAGGTCGAGGCGGAGGTCGAGGCGGCAAACGGCATTAGAAACAGAGCAATCGCCTCTCAATCAAGCAAAACGTTCGGTATTGTTCTCCTCTCTCTCTCTCTCTCTCTCTCTCTCTCTGATGGCTTGCTATCGGATCTCACTGCCTCTGCCGAGTGGCAGTAGCAGATCGGTACCTAAGCGACTGCCGCGCTGCGTCTTGGAGCTTGGGAAGGCGTTCCAGAAGCGCAGCGTCTCATCGCCCGCGCCCGTGACGATGGTCTGGCCGTCGGGTGACATGGCCAGGTACAGCACGCGGAACGTGTGCCCTGTGAGCGTAGCCAGCTTGGTCATGGTCGGGTACTTCCACACGATGATTTGGTTCAGCGAGTACCCGTGGGTACTCACGACTTCATTGGCGTTCTTAGCCCACATGAGGTTGCACACTTGCGAGCCCGTGTCCACGAAGGGCAGAGCCGTGAGCGACTGTGTGTTCCAGAAGCGGATGCAGCGGTCGGCTGTGCCTCCGCCTGAAGCCAGCAGTCCATGCTGATGCGGCGACCAAGCGATGGCCTTCACGGCCGCCGAGTGGTCGTTAAAGCGTGCCAAAGGCGTCGTGACATCTCCGCGGAGACTCGAGGATGCGGACCGTACGCTCCATACTAGCAGCTTGTTGTCGTTGCCTCCTGAAGCTAACTGGCGGTCGTCGAAGGACCATTTCAGTCCGCAGACCTCCTGTTTGTGGCCCGCCAGTTTGGTCTGGTACGGCGTGGACGCTCGCAGATCCCTCAGTAAAATGGTGCGGTCTCGACTGCCTGAAGCCAACGTCTGTCCGCTCCAAGCCAACGTCCCGATGCGTGCCATGTGGCCACTGAACAAGCAACAAATCGAGGCAACACAGCACAACAAGACCGTCAGCTTCAGGTTCCAAAGACTTGGGAGTGTAAAGCGGCGTTCGATAACGTACGGCATCGTGCGGATCTTCTTGCCAGCGCTGACGTCCCAGATCTGCACGTCGCCGCTGTTGGTGCCCACTGACAAGTGTGTGCCCTGTATCGTTCAGCAAAGGTCAGCAATGCTATCAATACGTAGAAGATGGAGTGATTCGAAGTATGACATACCCGCTGGCTCCAGCAGACAGAGGTGACCGAGTCGCCGGCTCCGAGGTCGCACAGCTTGGTCACTTTGCTGGTGCAGGCGCTCCAGAGGTAGATGCAGGCACCTAGCCCCACAGCCACGACGTTGGTAGCCGACCAGTCCACGAGGTTCAAGTAGAAATCGTCCTGGAGTGCCGGCGCGTCCAGTACTTTGAACGGAAGACGCGAGATGCGGCGCCGCGTGTCGTCACCGTCGTGTAATCCAGAGCCAAAGAGCCGCTGCGAGGAGCTCGTGAGCCCCATGAGGGGCGTCGTGGTCTTCACCGAGCCGTACAGTGATTGGCGCGGTGCCTTGAAGCGCAGGATGTTGCTGGACGCCCCACTGCTCGGTCGTATGCACGCGGTACTGCCGTTATAGCCGCGGA
The DNA here is from genome assembly GCA_001712635.2 of Nothophytophthora sp. Chile5. Taxonomy (NCBI): domain Eukaryota; phylum Oomycota; class Peronosporomycetes; order Peronosporales; family Peronosporaceae; genus Nothophytophthora; species Nothophytophthora sp. Chile5. The sequence goes on along the minus strand of MBAC02003066.1, from coordinate 12,157 downwards.
CACAGGAGCTGAAGCCTCCGCCATCACTCGGAGGACCGTAGATCCCGCCGCTGCCTCGGCCAGTCGAATACGAGGATGCTAACGATCCGGAGCTGGAGTGGCCATGTCCAGCCAAGGAATGATAGTCGCTGCTATAGTTGGCACGCGGCGATGAGTGGATACCCAGCAATTCGCTTTTCAGCAGCATCGAGTAGGGTGAAGAGCCTCCTGTATGTTGGCCATGGTGCTTCGGATTGCTGTCAGAAGCGCTGGAACTGCTGCCTGGAGCAGTGGACGTCCCCAAGCCACTTTGCAACGAGGAAGTGGCGCTGGATCCTGTAGCATTGCTGCTGTCCAGCTGTTGGTTGCTGTAATGGCTTGGCGGGTCCGATGTGAGTCCGAAGCCTGCATCCAACTTGGTGGCAAGTCGAGAAGGGATGAAGCGGTCGCTGTAGATGTGCTTCGATCTGCATAACATAACATGAGTTCGTCGTTCGACAGGAGTTGACTGGGGACCTCACGAGCTTGGCGTACCGCTTGGCAGTTCGATGAGGCAGCGCCTTGCCGTAGCTGAAGCCGTTCTCGTCCGCGAAGGTGGACAAGCGCGCTTCGTATTGATGGTGAAGCGGTCGCGCGGAAGTGCCCGGCAGGACGATGGACTCGCGGCCCATGCTGACGATATGGCTGGCAGTGGAGAGCGATCTCTTCAAGCAGACGCGTTTGCTGTTGGCGGTAGGCTGTGAGCCTGCTGTGATGGTTGAGGACGGGACGATCCCAAAATGCGTCGATTCCGTCTTCGTGCAGGCCATCGGGCCGAAAATACCAGCGGTGGGTGGGATTGGCCTTGACGTGCCAATTTGGCTTTGGAACGAGTGGGAGCGCAACTCCTGGACTGTCACCGACTGGGTGCAAGCAATAGGCAGAGTCGTGCTCGCTCAACGGCTCGGAAGCGAGGGCTTCTGTTCCAATGTCGAACTGCAGAAACCAAAAACCAAAAAAGATCAGGCGCTCGCTGCCCAGTTCGCTACGAAATGGGATGCAGCCAGCGCCCAGTCCGGCGTCCTGGGCCCTCTGCCTGCTTCTTCTCACGTCCCAAGGCGCCAGAACGCGACGAACTGCAGACCTCCGTGGCCACGTCCCGCTGGAAATAGAGGGCGAAACGCCAAGCGGTGGTTGCCATCTCGAGCGAGCGAGTAAATAGCGCCAGACGGGCACTTGTCTTTTTATAGGAGGGCAGGCGGTTTGAGTTCCCCTCGCGCTGCCGCTTCGCCCAGTTCCAAGCCGCGGAAAGATCTTGTTGAACGTGGCGCGGCTTGACTTGCAGCTAGCAACAGAGAGGCCCATCCATCACCTGGCCACCAGCCGCCACGAAGCAGGCGGAACGGGGGTGCATTGTTCAGGAGGAGAACGAGCAGGAATTCGTCTTCACTATGGGGAACCCTACAATTTGAGCGCTGGGAGAGCACGGCGAGCGGGACCAAGCGGAGGTGGCGGGGTCGCAGCTCGCAGCGCTGTTCGTGTCATGTACAGTAACCTCGTGCGTTCTCGTCGCTGCATCCCTCGCCGCGTCCCCACCTCATGTCTCTATCGCATGACGAGTCAGCAGGAAATGGAGCTTTATCCGCCCCTACCCAGTGTCTGGCAAGCGGCAGGTCAAGCAGTGTTAGCTCTTGCCGTTCTTTCCAGCATACAGGGACGAGGCCGTGCCTCTCGTCCCACGTCGGCACGACCTCGATTTAGTACTAAAATTAGTGCCGGAAGAGAGAGAAAGCAGCCCCGTGCCTCAATGCATGGACGCTTGTGCTCCTTCTCGTGGATGCGCAAGGAGAGTTGAAGAAGCGGCTCCGGTATCCGATCCAGAATGATCATCTCTGTCCTTCAATACTTTCCAAAAGCGCGTCGTTTCGATATAAACTATCACAGGTGCTTCAACCTGCCAAAGGTCACGTGGGACTCAAACCGATCTTATTAACTCTCACAGGAGAACTCTACCCGAGCCAATAGCAGCGCTTCTCGATGGATCTCGCCAGCTTCAAATTGGATGCTATTGAGCACTGCCGCTGTCTGTCTACCCCTCCCATTCAATATGCATGCTCTCCGCTGCAGACTCTCCGATAGCTAGCGGCATACAGTACGCACCACACACTGTCGTCTTGGACGCACTCACCGAATTGGCTGCCAGGCGAGACGGCATGCTCTCCGCTTGAGAACTCGTCGCGAGGCTCCAGCTGTCGGCCTCTCACTGATCGTCGTCTAGCGCGCAGAGTTGCCGCTGCAGCTGCTTGCGGAAGGACGTGATGGCCTGCTGGTCGATCTGAGCGTTGATCTCCTCGCCGCTCTGGCCGCGGCCACACTTGTCGGCGTACAGCAGACACGCCACGCCGCAGTCGAAGCCACTGACCTGTTGCTTGTGCGTGATGGCGCTTACCGTGCGTGCCAACCAGCCGGTGTGTTGTGGGTAACACGTCTCCAGCCACTCGATCACGGAGCGCGGCACCGATCGGTACGAGATGCCAGTGCGCGACGCTAGGCGCCCCATCGGCTCGAATAGCTGGAGTCGCGGCGTTGGCTGTAGCTGCACGCGGAAGAGGTTCCAGTGGATCTGTCCCACGTTCACGATGAACACGAGCGGTGTGTCACTGTCGTAGTCGACGACGCGGCCGAGGACATCGCGCACTTGGTAATCGCGCTTCGGACGCTTCGGGCGGCGGCGGCGGCGGCGCCACGGCGTACTGCTGTTCATAGTGGCTGCCTCCAAATGGAAATGGAAGAAGGCTGTGGGTAGGAAGTGCACTGTTGGATACAGATTCGCGAACTTCCACAGCATGAGGTCGATGAGCGTGCCCGTGAGCCAACTGGTCTCGTCGATGCGATCTTCCGGACCGAACGCCGACTGCAGCAACCCGTAACGCATGCGTTTCGCATCGTCAGTGCACGAAGGGACCGCGTTCTCTGACTCTCCGCTCCCGATTGACAGGCGGCGCTTCTTCTTCTTGGCCGAGCCGCTGTGCGCTCCCGTAGCTGCTCGCAACGGCGTCCTTTCTCGTCGAGTCGGTGTGTGTTGCCGCTTCAAGGGCGTCAATACATCACAGCAAACAGTAGGAGCATACCCACCATCCTCAGAAGACCGCGTATCCGCGCGCTCAAGCCCCACACCACGCATGTTGCCGCTATTGTCGTTCGAGCTGCCGCTTGTCGCCACGTGTCCTCCGACCCGACGCAGTTCTTGGCCGCGCGGTGCGCTGGTATCTGCACCAAGGGGCCCCGGCGTAACAGCAGAGGGGGGGAGGGGCGGCGATGGAGTCGCGATGGACTGCTTTGCCGAGGAACGCGCCCGCAGCACGGCGCTGGTGCGGAGCCGCATGAGGAAGAAGGTGGTGGAAACGGTGTGGCGTCGACGCTTGGAGGCGGTGTGATTTTTCTTCAGAATTTGAAAGTATAAAGTTCCAGAGCCCTTTTAGAAGAAAAAAAATGTGAAGGAAATCCTGAGATGGAGGATTTATTCCAGATAGAGGCTGTATTCAGAATAAATATTTCATAATAGAACGAGCTAAATGGATACATTTACGGAAACGGGTGATAGTAGGTGGGCATTTACATGAATCGGCCAGTTGTTCCGTTCTTTTCACGTGTTCTCATAGTGTGCACTCTCTCTCCCTCACAGATCAACTTAAACGAGCATGTTCAATGGTGTCACAGATCAGAGGTTGATATCCTCCGGCCAATCACACACATCCCTGAAGTTCAGCCAATCGCAGCTCGAAATTTGCTGAGCAGGTGCAAACGTGAGAGGCTCATCCGAATCTTCTATATCCGATATATGCTCATACTACGTCGAATATTTAACTTGACAGAGAAGTCATTTTTGCCAACCGTCGACCCCAATCAAACCGCTCCAATACCTTCAGCTACCGCGGGATATCTATATACACACGTATCTACTTTCGAAGGTTGAATTCCATGGGTGGCGATACAGCGTGACCGGCCAAGTGCAAGCAAGGCGCAATCAATCCATTCAATCCCTCCCATTCCGCCATTGCTCCTGGAAGGCACGGAAGAGCTTCTGCCGTCTGTCACAGCGAGTTTCTCGGCGCGTTGCTCGCCACGCAGCGCTTTCCTGCACTCTCCACGCGCACTCCGCGTGCCACGCAGCGTCTTCCGCTCGTCCCCCCACCCTTCGCACGTTCCGACGGTGCGTGAGCGAGTCAGGAGACCCAAACTCCCGTACCCTCGAAACCACCATGTCCAAGGTCTCGTTCCAGCAACAGCAGACCGCCGTGGAGGCGTCCCAGCTGCGCGCGCTCAAGCAGCGCGTGCGCCACCGCTCCATGGGGGACGGCAAGTCCACGTACTTTGGTAACTACGTGTCTCAGGAAGGCTCGGAGAAGCTACGCACCTACGAGTATCACGGCGCCGACAACTCGCTGGTCTACAAGCACGTGTTGACGCCCATGAACGATTTCCTGGTGGAGTTACTGCCGCTCTGGCTGGCTCCCAATCTGATCACACTCATCGGGCTGCTCTTGGTGGGCGGATCGCACACCATGTTCGTGAGTTATTGCCCGTTTTTGGAGGGCGACGCGCCGTGGTGGGCTTTCGTGCTGGCGGCGGCGGCGCTTTTCGCGTACCAGACGCTGGACAACCTGGACGGCAAGCAGGCTCGGCGTACGGACTCGTCGTCGCCGCTGGGACTGCTGTTCGACCACGGCTGCGACGCACTTAACGTGTCCGTGGGGACAATGACCATGTCCAGCATCCTGCAGTTGGGCACCACGTGGAAGACGCTGGGCCTCGTACTCAGCGCGCACTTCGTGTTCAACTTCGCCACGTGGGAAGAGTGCGTGCCTGTTGCTGTTATTGCTGCTGTTGCCGCACTTGAAGCCTGATACTCACGCATTCAACCGTCCATTTGACCACAGATATTACTCGGGTTCACTGCAGTTGCCGATCATCAACGGACCGACGGAAGGCATTCTCATTGGCGTCGCGCTTAAGCTGCTCACGGCTGTGGTAGGCGTGGACTTCTGGACGCAAGAGACGATCCCCGGCGTCCAGAACAACTCGGTCTTCGTCATCGTGACGGTCGTGAGCACCTTCTTCACGCTGGTCGTCAAGTACGTTGTCATCTGCTATTGTGGACCATGAGCAGATCTTCCAGAGCCATTCACTCACTTTTGCCTCGCTGTTCGTATGCTCAGTGTCGTGAATGCGCTGCACGCCGTCCGTCTCCGTAAAGACTCGGTGCTCGTGGCCTTCACTCGCCTCGTGCCGTTCCTCAGCCTCAACACGTTGGCGGGGCTTTGGGCCACCTTCTCGCCCGCCGACATCTTCTCCACGCACCCGCGCCTCTTCCTGTGGATGCTTGGCCTGCTCAACAGCAAGCTCGTGGTCCGTAGCCCTCCATGCCTTGTCTTCTTGCCTCTTTCGTTGAGCTAACTGTACTGTTGCCGTGACTTGGTCTCTTGGTTAATGCAGCTGCATCTAATGCTGGCGCATCTGTGTGGCGAAGAGTACCATCCGTTCCGGAAGACACTCGTGCCCATCTTCTACGTGGCCGGCCACTGCGGCTTCTGCATGCTGGAAGGAATCTACGACGCCATCAACGAGGAGCTCATCGTGCGCGAGTTCTTCTTCCTGTCCTTCGCGGCTTACGTTCACATCGTCATCACGGTGGTCTGGGAGGTCAAGAACGTGCTGGGTGTCGACGTCTTCACGATCCCACGCAAGGCCAAAGCTTCGGTCAAGTCGTCGTAGAAGCCGCTGCTTGTCTGGCCTCGAGCTCACCTGTCCTACCACTGCCCATAGAGATCAGATTCACATATAGAGATCAACCAAAACGGGGAATTTCGTCGGATTCTAGTGTTGTGAAGCTCATATCACTGCAGTTTGTCGCCTTCGCTGCGCCTAAACGACATTCCCAGCCACGATGGAGGCGAACATGAGCGCGCCGAACCACTTGTTGGATGCGAAGCGCGTCTGTAGGTTCAGTGGATCGTCGAGCTTCGCGGTGTTCACCTGCCAAGCCAGATGCGCCGCGCCGCCTGAGAGTCCGAGGAAGAACGGCCAATCCAGGCCTGCCATATACCCAGCAGTACCGAAGCCGGCGATGGCGGCGGCCGAGAACGCGTTAAGCACGGGCTTGGTGCTGTCCCCGAAGAGGAGCGCCGTGGAGCGGACGCCGATCTGCACGTCGTCCTTCTTATCCTGATGGGCGTATAGCGTGTCGTATACCAAGGTCCACGCCACGCCGCCGGCGTACAGCGGCAGCACTACGGGCCACTCGCACGAGCCGTGCACAGCCGCCCAGCCCAGCAACGCACCGTAATTGAAGGTGAGACCGAGGAACGCTTGCGGCCAGTAAGTGAAGCGCTTCATGACCGGATACGTGCCCACGAGCGCGAGAGACGACGCTCCCAGCGCCACACTGTACCAATTGAGCTGCAGTAGCACAGCTAGACCGGCCGAGAGCTGCGCCGCAAGGAACCCCCAAGCTTGAGGGTACGTGATCTTGCCGGCAGCCAGTGGACGCTTGTTGGTGCGCTCCACTTGCTTGTCGAAGTCTTTGTCCCACATGTCGTTGATGGTGCAGCCAGCACTGCGCATGATGAGCGCGCCGGTCCCGAAGAGCGCCAGCAGCGACAGATCAGGGAGCGATCCGGCCGGAGCGGCCAGTGAAATGCTCCAGAAGCACGGCCACAGCAGCATGTAGGTGCCGGCGGGGCGGTTGATGCGCGAGATCTGGATGTACGGCAGCATCCACGTCGGACAGTGGCGTTCGGCCCACGTGTCCTTCTCGATCTGGAATGCGTCGCCCTTGAGATCTGCAGTCGTGACGACAGGAGGCCTCTCCTGAGCTTTATCGCGCTGCTGAGGCGATCCGATGGTGCTAAACCACGCTTGGTTGGCGCCAACGTAGCCGCTTCTCGCGGAAGGTCGAGTGGAAATGGCGCTCCATGTCGACGAAGAAGCGGCGACGCCGGGCGATGAGAGCGAGTGTGGACTACGCCAACGCACAGGGAGCGAGTCTTGAAGATGGAGAAGCGCCGCGGCCCCGCGAACGACGCGGACACGTGTCGCTGGACGCCCCATGAAGAGCAGCGCCGCCATGCCCGTCATCGCCAGCCGCTCCTTTCCACCTCTGATTGCAGTCCGTCCACCACTGTGGCGGAGCGGAGCGGACGAGTGTACCCCTTTCCCTATACCCGTACCCATTACGAGAGGGGTACAGGTTACGGTTCGTAATCAGCATTTTCGACACGATCATGGCCGAGTCGACGGCGACGGAGGCGCTGCTGCGGCAGCAGTTCGCGCTGCTGGACGCCAGCTTCTGCTTCCTAGCCAAGCACCGCGCCGTGCCGAGTGTGCGGAGTGTGTTGCGCATGGCCAACAGCTTCGGTGGCGCGCAGATCTCGCTGTCAGATCTGCAACAACTGGCCGCGATCGCTCCGGAGCTGCTGGCCATCGAACGCTCTGACGCCGTCGGTAGCGGCCAACAGCAACGCACAGGTACCACTTGCAGCTCACATGCCTCACCTTTAGACTGGCGTCGACGTTTCCGCTTACATGCTTACATGGCGCTTTGTTCTCCAGTCTCGTGCCATACAGAGGACGTGTTCCGCCCCACGCCAGCAGCGCCGGGAGATCAGGAGATCGTGACGTTCCCACTCGTTCCACAGACCAGTAAACGCGCTAGCACCAAGCGCAAGAGCCTGTTCGACGCAGCACTGAAAGCGCTCGCCGAAAGACCTGCATCCGGTCTGCAGACACCGATAGTCAGTCCAGAATCCCCCACTGATCCACCAGTTTCTGAGACGCTCCCCCAATTGAAAGAGACGGCGTTGGACCAATCCTCCGACAACAACTGGGGGTCTTCGGTGCTCCAACTGCTACAACAAATGGATTGTTATCGGGGTCAGATCGTCCATGTCGAGCGTCGTCGTGCTCGAGCTGCGCGGTATCGCGATATTGCAGCATTGGACCTGCCGCCGCGAGTGTGGGAAGCGCTGAAGAAATGCCACATTGAGCAGCTGTATTCGCATCAGTTCGAGGCCATCGACGCGATCCGACGCGGCGAGAATGCTGTGCTGTCGACATCCACTGCTAGCGGGAAGTCGCTCGCGTACAACGTCCCGATGCTCGACATGCTGCTTGACGACCCGAAGTCCACGTTCCTGTATCTGTTCCCCACCAAGGCGCTGGCACAAGACCAGTCCAAGTCGTTGCGCCGCTTTCTCGCGGCCGCAGAGTTGCCATTGCATCTCGGAGCCACATTTGTACGCACTTTAGAGCCGACTGTCTTTGCTCTAGTCCCTGCAATCGGTCGGTCCATGTGTGCTGATCGCTGGCTGGATGTTATATGTGGGTGGAGCAGGACGGCGACACGCCCATGAAGAGTCGGTCGATGGTCATCCGCGAGACCCGTGTCTTCCTCACCAATCCAGATATGCTGCACCTCACGATCCTCCCGCAGCACATGCATTGGAAGCGTGTGCTGTCATCACTAAGGTAGAAAATCGCTGTTCTTTATAGCAGAGGTGATTGCTGCTGACTTGTACACTTGCTGTTTCCCCATAGACTGATCGTTGTGGACGAGGCGCACATGTATCGCGGCGTGTTTGGCTCGCATGTGGCCTGTGTTTTCCGTCGCCTCTTCCGTTTGTGCGCGCTCTTCGGCTCCAATCCGCAGGTGGTTTGCTGTTCAGCCACCATCCAGAACCCGGGAGCGCATTTTCGACGACTGCTTCCTTCTTTGCCACCTCCACCGACGAATTCAGCAACTGAGACTGTTCCAGATAGTCGGCAAAATGAACTGGCACCGCCGAATCTTCACTTCTTCCGCCAACGACCGCTCAAAGTGATTACTGAAGATGGCGCTCCGACCGGCGAGAAGCTCTTCTGCGTGTGGAATCCCAAGGGAGGCGCGTCGACTGTTGATGCTGAGCACACACCAACGCGAAAGGCCAACTCAAAGCGATCGCTGGCTAAAGAGCGTCAGTCAACTGCTGCTGTTGATTCCGAGACGCCTCCGACCACGAGATCCTCTCGAAAACGCAAACTTGCTGAAGCCACGACGCAAGAATCGACCGCATCGCCAATCAAGAGTAGCTCAAGCACCAGTCCGATCTTCCAAAGCGCGCAGATTCTCTCGCGATTGATGGAAGCGCAAGTGGCCACGCTGCTCTTCTGTCGCGGCCGGAAACTCACCGAGTTGGTTCTGATGAACGTGCATTCCATTCTCGGTGCCAATAGTGCCACTCGACGGCTGATCTCTCGTGTGAGCTCGTATCGTGGCGGATACACCTTGGAAGCCAGGCGGCGGATCGAGCAGCGGCTGTTCAATGGAGATCTCCTGGGTGTGGTTGCGACGAACGCGTTGGAGTTGGGCATCGACGTGGGCGAATTGGACTGTACGATCCACCTCGGCCTTCCCTCCAGCGTCGCGTCTCTATGGCAGCAAGCTGGACGAGCGGGGCGTCGACAGCAGCATGACAAGCAGAAGCAGTCGATCGCGATCATCGTGTGCTTCGACGCACCGTTGGACCAGCACTTTGCACAGAAACGACATGCCGCAGAGCTCTTCCAGCTCCAGCCAGAAGCGGTGAGTCTGAACCCGGCTAACAACCGCGTCCTAGCCCAGCATCTACTGTGTGCTGCCCGAGAATCGGCACTCTCCTCACGATCCGGCATGAACTACATTGATTCCTATATATTCGGGAATCTGGCCGATAGTGATAGGATTGGAGCTCAGCAGGCGGAGACGACGGAAGTGAGGGCGATGCTCCAATCCCTGGTGAAGGACCAGAAGCTCATGGTAACCTCCGAGATCGACGGACATGTCCGTTATGGTATCCACCCGTGCATGCCGAAGAAGTTCCGGGCCGTGAGTTTACGGAGTATCTGTGAGATCACCTACAAGGTGGTAGTGATTGGCAATGCCGTCAACTACGATGCATCCAACTGCGAAGAGCTGGACGAGGTTCCAGGCGACAGAGCGTTCTTCCAGCTGTACCCTACGGCCGTATACCTCCATCAAGCCCAGGAGTACCTGATCATGCGCTTGGACAACGTCCAGCACGTCGCGTTCGCGAAGAAATGCCCACAGCAACTCAAGCACTTCACGACTTGTCGCGACTACACCGAGCTGGATGTGGTGAGAGTCCAAGAGGCCACTAGACTCGGCAGCAACAGTGAGAAGCAGGAGGCGGAGGGCCCCGTGCTCGTCCGAGTAGGTGTTGTCTCCATTCTGACGCGCGTCTTCGGCTCCAGTATGCTGGAGAAACGCACGATGCGGGTGTTGGGCACCAACGAGTTCGCCCTGCCACCGATGCAATCTTTCGGAGACGCAGTATGGCTCGAGTTACCGGCTTCTCTCCAAGAGCAAGTAGAGGCTGAAGGTGGTACGTCTTCCTGGCGAGCAGCACTACACGGTGTGGGTCATCTCTGCGTAGCTGTCGCTCGGCTGTTCGTGCTCTGCGATGCCACGGATATTGACACGGAACACGTCAACCCCTTCGAGCAACGCAATAGGTACGCCCTCCTGCATCAGTGTCACCCCTAGGTCTTGTGAGTCAATTTGATGCCATGTTGGTGAGAGAGACGTGCTGACCGGTTGAGTTGCCATAGACCGAGTCGAGTCACGATCTTTGAACGGCGAGAAGGAGGCAGTGGCTTGGTGAACGAGATCGCCCAGGTGCTCCCCGAGGTAATGTGCCATTTCTACGCGGAGGTTCTCTGTAAGCGCTCATCTGACTGTTGGGTGGCATGAGCAGGTGATCCGAAAGAGCTGGACGATCGCGAGCGAGTGTCCGTGTGCGAGCGGCTGTCCAGCCTGCATTCAGTCAGCTGAATGCTCCGAGTTCAATCACGTGCTGGACAAACGTGGGTCTCTGCAGGTGCTCGAATTCCTGCACGATTCGCTGGAGCAGTGTGCGTGAGCACTAAGTACAGTAATTTGGGGGTTGAGCGGTGGACAACGGTGCAACATGATGGTGGCAGCAGCGAAGACACTGGGGCGAAGCGTCGAGCGGATGGCGTGGTGGACGCCAAGGAGAAGAGTGCCAGTGGTGGGTTAACCCTTTGGAAGCCTCGACCCGCCCGGTCGTGGAGATTGACCCGGTTGTCAAAGGTCGCGGGACGCTCGGTGGCTGCATGGAAGGAAGGGAAGGAGGGAGGGCCGGTCAGCACCTCGAGGATATCAAGGGTACGAGCGGCCGGGCGACGCTGTGAAGCAACCCGGCGAGGGCTGGGAAGAAGATCGCAGAGCCGAAGCCAAGGTGGATGCGGGTCTGGAGAGAGGGAGGCCCCTTTGCATGTCAAGACTTAGGAGATCAGCGGTTAGTTGTGAAGTTGCCACCGAGAGAGGAGCAATCAAGAAAACGCAGCCGGATATCTTCCGGTCGGAGTTCAGAGTGTTGGAAAGCGGATCCAGAGGCTTGTATTTGGGTGATGTCGTTGGAAGTTGAAGACTGCAGCTATTGAACTTGGGAACCTGGGACATGGAAGCAGAGCGAAAGGCCAGGAAGTGGAAGGAATGCCGGAGCAGTCAGGAAGGAACAACACCAGGGCATGAATGAATAGGATAGCGAGACTCAGTCTCAGATTCGTGTGGTGACAAACAAGTTGTTGTTGAGTGGCGTCTTTGCTGGTTTCCATTTTCGTCACAGAGAGCAAGGAGTAACGGGAAGAAGGGAGAATACGCAAGCTGCGGATCATATCAGTGAAGTCGGTCAGTTCGGAGCCACAGAGGAGTCAAGAGGAGAAGTCACTGCCTGGGGTTTGAAGCCGTCGGTGAACAGAGCCATCCCCAGTGCAGGCCCCGCCACGTTGGACGAGGCCGGAAGGAGGAACCCGTAGGTTGCGTCTACGCGTGGACGCGACCAACGAGCCAAAGGCGTGGGACTGCCTTAGCCAACTATCGCCGTGCTTCACGGAGGCCCCACAAAAGGGGGAAGCGAACGCTTCACGGAGGCCCCACAGAAAAGGGGGGAGCGAACACGCGTAACGAGTCAAGGTAAGGAGTGACTACGTATTGCGTGACTGTGTGCGTGACGACTGTGGTGGAGCGGGCGTCCAGATTTCTGGGACGCTCGGTCGACACACAAGCTTCTGCCCCACGGCCGAGTCGTGGCCGTGGGCGATCTTGAAGCCCGGAACTTGGCTAGCGTAATTCCGGAGGGCG
>MBAC02003065.1:0-12528 GCA_001712635.2 Nothophytophthora sp. Chile5 | reverse complement strand
CATCCCTCAAACTATTGTCCAGCTATCCTCATTCACTCAAATACGCTCGTCATTCTCTCCCGGTAAAATACCGGTATATCAGTCTTTCTGAACCTTGACGGCAGTCAAATGACCGACATTGCCAATATTCTCAAAAAAAATGTCCGCTGGATTTCCGACGATTTATTAGCAGGCGATTGGATAGAATCAAGCTTTATAACGTTCCAATTGGTTAAAATAAAATTCTTCATTGGTGCAGCGCCAGGCATGCGCAAAGCGTCATGGCCGGCGGCAACAGTGGGCCTGCATGCATGTCGGGCTGGTCGGCATGGAAATAACGGGCCTGCCATCGCTTGTGGTGCTAGACACGGTGGTCGAAGCCTGAATGCATTGTGCAGACGGTCACGGGGCTAAGCTCCCACAACATGCACATCACAGGGTTCCTGATGAACAGCAAGGTGCTCAGTTCGGTGGGGCGTCCGTCGGCGGACGACCCGTTCTTGACGCTTATCGCGGCGTGGCACATGCTCTCCGAGTCGTGGGACTCCATGTGCGTGTGCCTTGAGGCCACGGGTTTGGTTGCCTACGACTTCAGCAAGACTGTGGACTGCAACTATCGCATGCACTCGCTGGACTTCAACCAGTCCAGCCTACCGCGTCGAGATCGCCCAGCACTTTCTTCCGCCAGAAGGCCTCCTGTCAATCAGACTGCAAGCGCAGCAACAGCTGAAGGCTGACTCGCGCTTTAGCGGCCTCTTGCGCACCTCCCGAAGCATTGGTACTTAAGGCAACAGGCCCAGGTGCCCAGCATTATTGCGTGTACATGTACGGCGCCATAAACGGTCGTCCTTGCTGGCAAAATGCCCAGGAGTGGCTACTCTTCCTGCGTTTTATTGTGCGTGGGATAATAGGACGAACGGTGGCCGATCAGTGCGGCGTTGCTCTTGGAGCATTCGGCGATCCACTGCGCACTGATTCGATCTTCTTGTCGTTGAGCATGCTCCAATTGTGCGACAACACACCTCGAACCAGCCTCTTGATGCAGCAGCGCTTGCAGACGCACTCGCTGCAGCAGGTGCAACCATGGCATGGTGAGGATGCGGAAGCACAAGTTAGCGAATCCGGTACGTCAGTGAGGCGAAGCTACCTATGAACACAGCGCACAAGTGTTGCCCAGTCATGTCCCGTAATAAATGAAATGCTTGCTTATGACACTGTTTTGTCCAATCAGATTACGAATAGCCGACAAAACCATTAAGAAGGGCCAGTCTTGGAAGGGCATCAAGCGTTTGAATGGCGGTGACGCCGCTGGAAGCGGAGCCTGCGCCTTCGTCGTCGAGGCGGCGCCACATGTCGCAAGATAGCGACGACCCCGACGTCGCCGCTCGCTCTTCGTCTCCCCCCGAGGTCGCGCTGGCCGTCGACGCCTCCTGCTCGCGCCTCGACTCGACCGAGTTCGCCACGCAATTGCCAGGCCTTCGTCGGGTGAATGGCGCTTCCGGACTCATCGCCTCCTGCCTCAATCAGGTGTCAACGCGAAGCAGCAATCCATCGAGCTCCAGCAGCAGGTCCGACGCTCTGCACGGTCGCTACCGCCCTCTCCAGCTGCTGGAAGACGAGGAAGACAGCGACGAGGACGAGGAATGGCAGGGCGAGGCCCGCGGCGTGCCTTCCGAAGGTTCCAGCTCCCGCTCTTCAGACTCTCCGCGCAATTTGACGGCGTCTTCATCGCTCTCGTCGCTACTGGAGCACGAGCAGAGACGGGAGTTGGCTGGATCATTCCTGCAGAGCTCCTGGGTCGTCCTGTTGCTGTTGGGCTGCCTCACATCAATGACGGCCTGGAGTCTGGACGCCGGCGTCCTGCTACTCGTGCGTCTGCACGCAGCCTTCACGTCACTAGACAGTGGCTGGGCGCTCTCCTACCTCTTCTACACGCTCTTCCGGGTGGTTATCCTGCTGTTGGGCGTCGGGTGCACGGTCATTCTGTGTCCTGAAGCCGCCGGCTCGGGCATCCCGGAGATGCGCAGCATTTTGGGCGGCTTCCCGTTCCCCAACTACCTGTCGGGTCGCGCGTTGCTCGCCAAGTGTCTCGGCCTCGTCTGCGCGTTGGGCAGCGGCCTGTCTATCGGCAAGGAAGGGCCGTTCGTGCATCTCAGCTCCATCCTGGCGCACCAGTTGCTGCGACTGCCGCTGTTCTCTCAGCTCCGGAAGTCGCAGGATCTGACGCATCACGTGCTTTCTGCAGCCTGTGCTGTGGGCGTCACCGCCTCCTTCGGGACGCCTGTGGGTGGCGTGCTCTTCAGTATCGAAGTGACCACGTCCTACTACATGACGTCCAATTACTGGCGTGCCTTCTTCTCGTCCGTCGTGGGGGTCGTGGTGTTCCGCGGCCTGAACAGTCTGTTGGCCGGGTCGTACGGCACGTTGTTCACTACCGAGTTTGCTGCGCTGCCCTACGAGAGCTACGAGCTCATGCTCTTCCTGCTGCTGGCCGTGGCCTGCGGTCTGCTAGCTGCGCTCTTCGTGCGTACGTACCGAGCGCTTCTGGACGTCAAGGCGCGCTTCGAAGCGCGATATCTCCGACCCTGGTGCGGCCGGTTCCCGGCACTCATGCCCTTCGCATACGCGACGCTTGTGGCACTAGCCTTGTCGCTCGTGGAGTTCCCCGTGGGCAGCTTCATGCAGCTCACACAGCACCAAGCCATCGACGATCTCTTCTCCTCGGGGAACCTCACGGCCGAAGCTGGCTCCTCCACGCATCTCGCCGACGACTTCGGGAGTTCCTGGACCTCGCCGTCCCTGGCTCTCAACCTCATGACGTACACCGGCGTCCGCTTCTGGTCGACAGCTCTCAGCGCGACGGTGTTAGTACCCAGCGGTATCGTGACGCCCGTGTTCGCTATCGGAGCCGCGTTCGGCCGGCTCTTCGGTGAGCTGTTGGTGGTTCTCGGCGGTGGAGAAGAGATACTGGCCGGAGGTTACGCTATCGTGGGCGCCGCGAGTTTCACGGCCGGAGTCACGGGCACCATCAGCATCGCCGTCATCGTGTTTGAACTCACGGGCCAGCTGAGTTACATGGTGCCTGTGCTCCTCTGTGTGCTTGTGGGCCGCGCCGTGGCGCTCTTCTTCTCCCTGGACATGTACGAGACGATGGGACGGCAGAAGAACCTGCCGCAGTGGCCAGATCTCACCAAACAGAGCTCCTATGGCCTCACAGCTGGCGACCTCATGCGGGACACGCTGCCTTACTATCTCGTCCGACGTCAGACGTTGACATCTATCAAGCAATTACTGCAGGAAACCGATGGCGGCAAGAAGAAGAGGGCGAGCAAGATGGTGCAAGTGTTCCCGGTCGTTGATGACGCTAAGAACCTGGTGGTGCTGGGTGTCGCTAGTCGCGAAGAGCTCCTGGCGCTCGTAGTGCAATGGGAGCTCAGTCTCCACAGCTCCAAGGCCTTGAAGAGCGACGGCGACGGACAAGAGGAGGAGCTCCAGGTAGCAGGCATCACCTCAGCACAAGCGACGGCGCTGTCCCGTCCTGAATCCGAGACGACGGAGGTTGTGGACCTGGTGCAGCTGGAGCTGTTGAGCTTAGACGACGACAACTTCCGCGTGCCTCGAGCCACCGTCGCCAGCCACGTGCTGCTTCTCATCTCGGTCCACAAGTGTCCGCAGCTCTTCGTCACGGAACACGGTAAGCTCCACGGCGTCATCCACGCCGCGGACCTACTGGCTCGCTCGCGACGCTACATGCTCTAGAGGAACGCAAGAGTCTGCTGTGGTAAGTGACTGCCTCTGTTTGAAGCTCATCGCAAGTGTTCGTCGGTTGCTATTGCCGTAGTGTACTCGTTGGAAGTCGGGCGGATCGTTGCGCTCTCTGCGTCGGCTTGGCACTGACCCGTTGTGTGTAGATCCTGCTGCGTTGCTGTGACGTCGCCGGCTTCTTCGTCATCGTCTGGCGCTCTCGCGCCTTCATCGCCGCCGTGTAGAACGCGTCCGTCCTCGTGGCCGAGCGCTCGTCCGTCTTCTGGAGAAGCTGCGCCATCTGCGAGGCCTGACGGAACCGCCGCGTCTCAGCCAAGTGCTGCTTCTGCTCCAGCAGCGCCGCCAACTGGTTCTCTCGATCGCGTCGCATCTCCCGCATCATCTGCTCCGAGGCCGCGCGCTGCGCCTTCTCGACCAGCTGGCGCTCCTTGGTCTCGCGATGCGTTTGCTCCTTCACCAGCTGGATCTGGCTGGCGTAGAAGCTCTCCATGGCCGCCTCGCGCTCGGCGTGCTCCTTCTGGAGCTGCTGGAGCACCGAGGTGGTCAGACGATGCTCCTCCCGCAGCTTCTCCTTCTCCAGATCCAGCAGATGGTGCATGGCGTGGCGCAAGTGCTTCTCCTCCTCGTTCTTGGCCTCCAAGCCGATGGCGATGCGGCGCAGACGGATGTCCTGCTCGAACCTTCGTGACCGGATCTTGTCCACGTTGGCCGAGTGCTCGCCCGACTTGTACGCGCGCTCCAAGTGCTGGCGCTGGGTCGTTTCCCGCTGCTTCAGCTCTTGCAGATGGTCCTTGAGCGACAGCTTGTACCGCAAATACTGCGCCTGCGCCTTGGAACTCGCCGCATTGCGCTTGGATGTCGGCAGCAGAGGGTACAAGGCCTTGCTCCTGATCACTCGGGAGGACGACGGACGCTCCGGAGCAAGCGGTTCGTCCCGCGCCACCTTCTTCCTCACGGGACTGGCCGTCGTCTCGTCCTCCTCCTCGGCTTCTTGCTGGTTCTTGCTCCTTTGGTGCGCCGTCCTCGCTGCTCTGGTCGACTCCTGCTCGGAATCAAGGCGAGCGTCGGCTTCTGGGTCGCTGACTGCAATCACTGGCTCCTCCGGCGCCGGGTCCTCGATGCTGATGGACGAGAAGTTGTGGGCGAACGCGCCGTCCTCCTCCATGAAGTGCATGCTGCTGTCGCTGTGCTCGACAGATGATACGCCGCCAAAGAACGGGTCGCCATCGTCAGGCTTCGACTCGACAGCAGGAGCTTCCGCGTGAGACTTGAGCGGCTTCTCGTCCTCCGAGTCGTCGCCAGCAGGAGCCACAAAGCGTCCATACTTCTTCGTTTCCAGCAGATCCCGCTCCTCTTCCATCGCCTCCTTCTGCTTGGTGGGTGCGCTCTTTGGGCCGCTACGAGCTGTTCTGCTCCTGCTCTGGCGTTCGTTCACTGCTCTGGTGCTGCTGCCACTGGACCTAACCGACCGCTCGAGCAGTCGCGACCGCTTCTTGGTCTTCTCGGCGAGCTCCTCCGCCCTCCAGACGGACCTCTCCCGTCGCTCCCGCGTCCCAGTGACCGCTGCTTTCCTCGCACGTGGCTCGCTCATGGTCAGACGTCCGCCACGAACCTCCTCCTGCTTCTTACTGGCCCGTGGCTGTAGCGTGCTCCGTCGAGAAGCGCGGGCAGCACTTCTCTCCCTCTCGTCGCTGCCCTCCTCCGCCTCGCTACCCGGTCGACGCTGTTTCTCCCGCTGTTTCTTGGCGAATCTGGGCGGAATTCGACGACGCGACGTGTCTTTTGCAGCCTCAGACGCCGCCATAGCCATCCCAACACTGGCCAGACTGGTGTCTCTCAACCGGTCGCCGATCTCCTGACTCTCCTCGAAGAGCAGGGCGTAGACCTGCTCCAGCATCTGCAGGAGACGGCGGATGCTGTCCAGGTCTCCAGCGCACAGTCGTTCGCCTGTCAACTCGACAGCAGTGGCTCTGCCCTCCACGCTCTGCTCTAGTAGTGCGCCCTGCAATGCGTCGGCCACGATCTGCGCGTTGTGCTCGTAGTCCTGACGCGTCCGAGGCGCTCGCTCCACGTCTTTCAGGCGGAA
Organism: Nothophytophthora sp. Chile5; assembly: GCA_001712635.2. Taxonomy (NCBI): domain Eukaryota; phylum Oomycota; class Peronosporomycetes; order Peronosporales; family Peronosporaceae; genus Nothophytophthora; species Nothophytophthora sp. Chile5. The sequence goes on along the minus strand of MBAC02003065.1, from coordinate 6,698 downwards.
TTGGAACAGCTTCTCGTACAGCGCCACGCTCATAGACGACACGCTGGCCACCAGGTCCGCCAGACTCACGAAGGCGCGGTCTCCGAAGCCCAAGCGGCTCAGTAGAGCGTTCGTGGCGGCGATTAGCAGCAGCTCGTCATCGTCGAGAGCCCTCTTATCAGGTTCGGACGGCTGGATCTCGGTCATTATGGGGTCTACAGACGCCGGAGGCGGCGCATTCGACGCGGAAGACGCGACGGAATGCGCGGGAGGTGACGGCATCGCAGACAGCGCCGGGACGCGACGGGAAACGGAGTGTCAAGGCCGCGCGGGGCGTTGCGGAATGAGCTCCTGAGCTGGCCGATGCTTCAATGTGCGTTGTCGAAATTGCGAAGGTGCGGATTTTCAAACGGGCAAAAAGCGGGATGGGGGAAGGGAGGATATTGCCACGGATCGGTGAGTTGACGTTTGTAACCGAAATGTGGGAGGTGGAGGGACAGCTTAACGCGAGGAAACTGTGGCAGTAGCGGTTGCGTAACCATCGCGGGGGTACTGTGGAACCACCACTAAGTACGATCTAGGAGCAAATTGGACATTTCGCACGATTCAAGTTGACATTGGTCGCTTAGATACATTTATGTTCTTGCGCTTTGAGAGGATCGTGTGGAGTTTGCATAGTTACACGAAGCTGACCCAGGGCCACCAGCTGCAAGATGGCCGTCTCTGGCATCCTCCGACCGGACTCGCTCTCCCCTCTCACGTGGGAGTACGGCAGTGCGTGCAAGTCCAGCTCGGAGAGCACGACACCGAAGGAGAACATGTCGGCCTTGTCGTCGTACCTCTCCCCCATCATCACCTCGGGCGCCATCCACCGCGACGTGCCGACGCCTCCAGTCATCGTGTGGTCTGCTCGCTCCCTTGACACGCCAAAGTCCGTGAGTTTGGCTCCCAACTCCGCACTGAGCAGAATGTTCTTGGACTTGAGATCGCGGTGAAGCACCGACGACGGCGCCAGTGAGTGCAGATACGTGAGCGCATGAGCCACATGCAGCGCGATCGTTGCCTTACCGCGGTCGAAGCCGACAGGGTGACGTTGAGCCTCGTACGAGTCCAGCAATGTCCGCAAATTGCCACCTGCCATGTACTCGGAGAGCACGCAGAGGTCGGAGAGCGAGTCCCAGGCCACACCCACGAACTGCACGATCCGAGGGTGGTCCAGTGCTGCCATGAGCTTCACCTCAGCCAGGAAGTCGTTCACGTGCTTGATGACGTTGCGGGTGAGGTGTGGCAGGCGCCTGCCGCCAGATTCCCCCACGTCGACACCAGGTCTTCGCAGTCTGCGGCGCCCCCTTCCTCCATAGCCACGGGGTCGCATGGAATAGAGAGCACATTGAAGTTGCCATGTTCGAAATACACCGAAGGGATCTGATTGGCTGTAATTGCGTCTGTACTGTGCCCTCAAAACGAACCCCTCTTCGTACCATCACTCCGAATCTTATTTACAAGAGTGGCGATCGCTTCGCATCCTCTCCTCGGATTGGCTGATAATCCGGTCTCTGCAACTTGTGATTCGCTGTTATTCCAATATTCCATGCTGCAACCCTCCTTCTTCGTGTTTCTGCCGCGTTGCCATCTCTTTTCATTTCCTGATTTGGCTCGCAATCCTCAAAGCTCCCCATTCTCAAGAAGCATCGACCCGTCGACATGGACGTCAAGAAGCGCGTGTTGCTGAGCGGCATCTACGGCGGCGTGGGCCTCGCCATGGCCGTGTCCGCCAAGCTCGACTGGCTGTCCAAGGGCGCGGTCGAGGCGTTCCTGGCGCTCGTGTGGCTGGGCTTCGTGCTGGCCATCTCGTGCACCGAGTCGTGGGTCAAGTTCCGCGCGCCGTTCCTTCCTCGCCACTTGGCGCTGGACCTGGGACGCACCATGTTCGCGGCACTCAACTCGGTGGAGATCGGCCTGTGCGTGGGGCTCTGGGTCGTGCACTTCTTCGTGTCGGCGTCTTCGGGCGGCGACGCGTTCTGGCGCCTGGCGATCGTGACGCTGCTGCTGGTGACGCAGGCCACGTGGCTGTACCCGAAGCTGAACCTGGTGGCCGAGTTCGCGCTGTACGAAGAGCTCAAGGAGCTGGACGACGAGAAGCTGTCCTTCAACCAGAAGATGCAGTTCGGCGAGATGCGCCACAACGTGCAGATCCAGGACAAGCCGCACCTGTTCTACCACATCGCGTACGTGTCGGCCGAGCTGGTCAAGGTCGTGTGCCTCGCGTCCTTCGCGCTGCACTTCCTCAAGAGCATCCCGGCTTAGGCGACGCAGGCGGTGGCAGGCCATGCGAGAGGAGGAAGGTCGTCCATCATCCATCGTTCATTGATACATTTCCCCCGTTCTTGATAAAGTGTGAGAGTGATGTACCCTCCGTTCTATCCTCTGATTGGCTGAAAAGCGGAGAGCTCCATCGCAATTCCCGTTTAAGTAAGGTTGGTGGATGCTGGCAGCTTCGACGTTCGCGTTGCGCTGCTCTCGCTCGACGCGTCGCGCTTGCTTGGCTGCTGCATTGGCTCGCGACCGAGCGCAGAGCCACAGCAGTATGAGCTCCACGGCGACAGTGGAGGCCGCCACGCCGCCGCGTCAGCCGCTGATCCTGCAGTATTATCTGGTACGGATGCGTGTCAACTTTAACGAAATGACTGGCTGGTACGCGCCGCAAAGGTCCTACAATGCTAACGAGAGAATGCTGGCAATGACAGCGGCAAGGCCTCGTCCGTCCGGAGGAGCTCGCACAGGACCGGGCCACGCTGGAGGCTCCGCTGCCGTCCTGCTTCCGCGTCAACCCGCGGTCTCCGCTCGCTCCGAAACTCATCGCCCGGCTCGAGACCGAATTCCAATCGACCTTTGCCAGTCTCCCGCAGCTGGACGGCCAGTCGCTAGCGCCGCCCAGAGCGTTGTCCTGGTACCCGAGCAGTCATGGCCATGCCTGGCAACTGGACTGTGGCAAAGCCGCGCTCGCCCGCGGCTCTCGCGACTGCGAGGCCTTGCGGGACTTCCGCGCCTTCCTGCTGCACCACACGGCCGACGGTCATCTGAGTCGCCAAGAGGCCGTGAGTATGGTGCCGGCGCTCTTGCTGGACGTGCAGACGCACCACCGCGTGCTGGATCTGTGCGCTGCGCCAGGCTCCAAGACCGCGCAGATCATGGAGGCTCTGCTCAGCTCCTCGGGCCACTCGGACGGCTTCGTGGTGGCCAACGACGCCAACGAGAAGCGCGGCTACCTGCTGGTGCACCAACTGCAGCGTCTCGGCCTCGATAACTTCGTGGTCACGTGCCACGAAGGCCAGAACTTCCCAGGCCTCTACGATCTTAACGGCCACCTGCAGAGCTGCAACGTCTTCGACCGCGTCTTGTGCGACGTGCCGTGCAGTGGCGACGGCACGATCCGCAAGAACCGCAATCTGTGGGGCCGCTGGGCACCGGGGAGTGCCCTCACACTGCACCAGACGCAGCTGGAGCTCGCGTTGCGTGCCGCAGCGCTGCTGAACGACAGCGGCGAGGCGCTCATGACCTACTCGACGTGCTCCTTAAACCCCGTGGAGAACGAGGCGGTGGTCGCCGAGCTCTTGCGACGCTCCGACGGCGCCTTGGAGCTCGTGGACTGCTCCGAGATGCTCCCAGGACTGGTCACGAGGCCTGGGATCACGTCCTGGGAGGTAGCGTGGCAAGCTCGCACTGCGAAAGGCGAAGCTCGAGCGCCCTTGCAATGGTTCGACCGGTACGAGACCGTGCCTGGCTTCTTGCAAGGCTCGCGCATCCTTCGCTCCATGTTCCCGTCTGCGAGTGACACGCAGCGCCACGCTCTGACCCGCTGTCTACGACTCTTCCCGACGGACCAGAACACCGGCGGCTTCTTCGTGGCACTCCTGCGGAAAGTCCGCGGCGTCAAACTACCTGGCCACACTCAGCAAGGCCTCGACAGCTACGAAGTGGTCGTCACTCGAAGCGGAGAGCGGAAGCCATCGCGTCGGGCGTTGAAGCAGGCGGACCAGCCGTCAGAAACCTCGCAAACGGCTCAGGAAAAGCCAGCGAAGCCAGTGAAGACGGTCACGCAGACCTACACGGCTCTGCAGCCGGACCACTGGACGCAGATCCAGGCCTTCTATGGCATTCTGGACAGCTTCCCACAGGTACGCATCTGTGAAATGGACGCTGTGTTGGGGATACGAGCTCTCCTACTCACGTGTTCTGGTGTTGACAGGAGAACTTGTACGCCCGCTCCGAAGGCACCGCGTCCGTGTGTCTCGTGAACCCGAACGTCCGAGCCGCCGCGCTGGCCGGGAAGCAGCTCAATGTACGTGGGTTTACGTCGAACGGTGGTTTAAACACCCGTCGATTGCCGTCTCACCTGTGTGCTCATTTTGTTTGATGGCGTTTTCAAGATCCTGGACACTGGCGTCCGGGTCTTTGCGCGTGTCCAGACGGCGGGGAAGCTGGTGTTTCGCCCGACGGAGGAGGGACTGGACCGTTTGCTGCCCTTCATCACCAAGCGGAAGGCGCCAGCGACGTCGGAAGACCTCGTGGCCATCGTCACCGTGCCCGGAAACGACAGTAAACAGGTCGCGTTAGGTCTTGAGCGGGTCAGCATCGAGCTGCAGGAGGCGGCCGCAGCCATTCGAGAGCAATCAGGTGTCGGTCCCATGCTGATGGTCCTAGAAGCCAAGGAAGGGGAGACGCTGCAGCTTCCGACTGCTCTCCCCGTCTGGCTTGGGGACAAGACGCTCACGCTGCTCGTGGATAAAGCCAGTCGCGAACGCTTGGCCCATACAGCACGCGAATAAACCTGTCGCGTTCGCCCCAAACTCCGATGTTTTCTCGGCTAGCCACTCGAAATCTCCCGATTGAGCGGCGCTTCTCGAGCCACAGGTGCCGTCAAGATGCCCTTGCGCTGATACTGCTCCACGAAGCTGACGAGGTCTGGGAAAACCACGGTCTCGTCGGTCACATCGGCCGGCGGGACGGCCGAGTAGGCGCCATTGCTGAGGTGGTAGATGAGGTTGTGGCGGAACTTGGGGGCGTCCGTCTGTGGGTCCAACGCCGCGACGAAGGAGGCGCAGTAGGCTTTCTGGCGCGCAGTATAACGAATCAGGAAGCTGCCGACGCGATGAGGTTGTCGTCGAGCCAGCAGCTCTTGGGCGCGTTCGCGAGAGACGTCACCGTGGAAAAAGCTCTGAAGCCCTTCAGCTCGCAGATGCAGCAGCCGCCGAGCCAATTGGAACTTCTCATCGGCCGCGAACGCCGCCACCAGCTGCATGCAGTCCACTCCAGGCGCTTGCTATACTCAGCAGTAAAGACACCCGTAACATCGTTCAGAGAGCGCCACAAGACGGCAAGGGACTGGAGCAAAAACGTACCATCAAGTGGTTGCAGGCGTGGCGCACGATGTAGACCTTGGCTTTGAGGCGTTCGTCGCCGGTTGACTCCAATTCGTAGCTGTATCGAAGACAGAGACGCGAGTGAGGACAAGTTGACAGCCACAACCAGATACGAGAGGCTCCAGACGTACTTGAGGTTGACAAAGTCGGTGCTTTTCGCTCGAACGACGGCCTGGTACTCGCGTGCGGCCCATCGGCCGAGCCGCTCGTGGCCTGACGCGACGTCTGCGAAGAAGGCGCCGGCGCTGCTGCTGTCCTGGACCCAGTCCAGGACTGACGAGTGGAAGGGCCGAAGCATGTGCGACTCCGGGTTCTCGCTGCCAGTTTCGACGTAGAAGAGCGAGCCTAGCGTGGCGCTCACATCCCGTTGCTCGTAGACGTCCCACTCCAATACACGCGCGAGTGTCGCGAGCGGCAAGGGCTCGTAGGCGGCACAAAGAACCTCTAATACCGGACGCACGCGTCGCTTGTATACGTCCGGATCGGCGAAATGACTGGCGAAGAACTGCTGAAGACAGGCGCTCATGCCTACAGGCAGTGCTGCCAGCTCGTGGGCTCGTAAGCGACCTTCCTGGATGGCTTGGACCACGTTCACTGCGTAGAGAAAGAGCCCTTCAGAGCGGCGGGCGATTAGCTCCACGACTTGGTCGGGAGTGGAGCCGTCACTTTCGTCCGGAGTCGGAAGAGTGGCACTCAAGTAGTGGCGGATATCCTGGTCGTTCTCGTGCTGGAAGCGATCAATGGCTACGTCCGGTGGCCCGAAAGGCTGCAGTCTGGAGAGCACCATCGGATCGTCTCGACTCAGTAGCACAACGCGAACCCAAGCTGGCAAGCGAGGCACCAGAGCAGGCAGCATGGCCACCAGACACTCCTCGTCGCTCTCTTTCCTCCATGACCCTGAAAGCGAAGGCGAGGGAGCAGGAAAGGCCGAGCCTGAGGCCGGGAGCAGCCACTCGAGGCCGTCGATCAGCAGCACCAGGGGTTTACTGGACGATGGACGCGCGATGGCATTGAGCGGTCCGACCAGTAAGTGCGTCACCAGTTCAGGGAAGGAGGCGACAGGCACAATCTCCTCGAGCGGCTCGTGGGATTGCAGGAACAGCGCGTACTCCGGCAGCTGCGTGGTGAGCTGATAGGCCAGCGAGAGCACACACCGCCTCGCACTGTGAGTCTGTTCGTCCTCTTGCCGTGCGAAGTGGAAGGCCGCGATCTCCGGACACGTCTGGACCATCCGAGCGGCCACCGACGTCTTCCCGGAGCCGATCTGGCCGGTCACCCAGAACACTCGGCGACTGC
>MBAC02003062.1:0-12177 GCA_001712635.2 Nothophytophthora sp. Chile5 | reverse complement strand
CCGTTGAAGCCCAGCACGAAGCCCATGCCCTGCCAGCCCATGGCCGCGTCCTTGGCCACCGTGGCGTTGTAGTCCACGTGCCAGATGTTGGCGGACGGCGCGTGCGAGGGCGGCGCCGCCTCCATTTCCTCCATTTCCTGGTGCTGGGGCGGGCGGTGCGGGGTTTCCTTTGCTGCTGTGGCGACCGCCAGGCGATCGCTGTGGTTTTGCCAGGAAGCTGATTTTTGGTGTGGTATAGTGGAGCCCAGTGAATTCTGGTCGTGCGAGGGAGGGAAACAAAGAAAACGGTTTGAAAACTTGTGCAAAAGTGATTATCGGGAGGAGTTGAATTTGATGATGTGTGACAGGTAATCTGGATCGAAAGCTGGTTGTTTGCGTCATGCTAAGCTCACACGATGCTCGACAAGGCGCGGGATCATCACGTATGACAAGATGTCATGTGTATGACAGATCGAGTATAGCAGGAGGTACATCGGTGGAATACCGGTATGCGAACCAGCCGTTTCGGCGGGTGTCCCTTGCAGCTGGATACCAGATGTCGCGGGGAGCGAACATGCCGTATAAAAGGCAACATGCCGCACTCAACACAAGCTCACCTCCAAATGGCCGCATCTCTGACTCACTCACATATGCTGCATAACAGGTAAATGTGCTTGAAAAGGTTCCACACCAGTTTATCCGCCCTCCCCGCTGCAAAGCTCTCGCATCTGGGCCCGAGAGCTCGCCGCACCCGCCGCTTAGAGCACCTTCTTGTTCATGGCGCGAGCCGTCTGGTGGATCACCTGGTCCACGATGCCGATGACCGTGAACACGCCGCCGATGATGGCGCAGGCCGAAGTCAGGAAGTGGTAGAACGGCACCGAGTCCTCCGAGATGCGCACCGACATGGGCGACAGGTCGTAGCGGAACATCACGGACGGCAGGTCCTCCGTCTCCAGGTACTCGTTTGAGTGCGCCGTGTACTTGTACACGTTGATCTCTGACCCGTCGCTCTGCACGTACGAGTTCGTCACCACCTTGATGTAGTGCACGTACGTGTGGTTCTTGTAGAACGACGTGAACTGCTGCCCATCCAGGCGGTGCGTGTACAGCTGCGTCTGTGCGTCCGGCGGCAGCAGCGCCATGTCCCCCGGAGCCAAGTGCTCGCCGAACCACAGCTCGTTCACCGTGTGCGACGCGTTCACCAGCGACGAGTCCATCGAGTACGCCGGGTTCGCCAAGTGCACGTGGAAGTTGCCGGGCACACGCTTCACGTACAAGTGACCGTACAGACGGCAGCCTTCCGGGCCAATCGCCGAGCGCGCGATGGCGTGGCCTTGCTCCCGCGCCTCCTTCTTGTCCTGTTCATGCAGCTCCTTCTTCCGCGCCTCCACGGCGTCCACCTCGCCAGAGAAAAGCTGTTTGAACTTGTCCACGAACGCCTCCACCGTACGATCGCCAAAGTACATTTCCACGGGGGACACGTCGCCATCCTTGTAGAACAGGATGGACGGGTACGCGCGGATGAACTGCTTCATGCAGAGCTGCGGGTGCGCCTGGCAGTCCACCGACGCCACGCGCATACGCTGGCCGTAGTGCAGAGACGGCAGCGTCTTAGCCACACGCGTCCAGACGGGCTCCATCCGCTTGCACCACACGCACCAAGGTGCGTAGAAGTCCACGGCCACGTAGTGGTGCTCCTTGAGGAACGGCTCGAAGGTCTCGTCGTCCAGCTTCGTGACCACGGCATCCGAATCGGGCAGGTCGCCGTACTCCGTGTCTTCCGCGAACTGGGGAACCACCTGGTTCTCCTTGGCCAGACCCACGTGGCGGCCCTTGTGGTCCAGTCGGATCTTGTAGATGTTGGACGTCATGTTGTGCTTCCGCGTGCCCGTCATGTCCGACACGTCCACGGTGGCGAACTCGCAGGGCAAGTCGGGCACCGTGATGTTGAAGTTGATGCGCATGGTCTGGTCCAGACCTTCATCCATGACGATGTCGTACTTGTAGTCCACCGTCAGGTAGCTGTTGAACTCCAGCACGAACAGCAGGAACATGATGAAGCAGCCCGCGATGGACAGACTCACGCCGGGAAGCGTGCTCACCGTCAGGTCCTGCGGCATTCGAGCAGATAGACAAGATACCCACCAGGATTAGAACACTTTCATCAACCTCTAGCACTCGTCAATACAGGAAGAAGGAGGCGCCGAGCGGGTGCGCACCTCTGGGATCTTCTTGTAGAAGTCCCACTTCTTCAACACGTCCATGGCGCCCATGACGGAGATGTGGGGTGTGACAGGTACAGATCGAGAGAGGGAGCGCGTGCGCTGCCGATGGACCTCCGCTGGTCACTCAGAGACACTGGGCTGCTGGGCTTTCGGCGCGAAGAAGCTCGCTTGTGCTGCTGCAGATCCTTCCGACCGTCGCTGTCAAAGTTCCGTCGTGGTCTGCGGCTCGGCGGTCTACGTGGCATCGTCCAAGCCATTCCCTGTGCAATCCGGTCATCGCGTTTAACAGGGTTTCGTCGTTTTGGGTTCGTATCTGGCGTTACTTCACCCTTAAGTTCAGCAAGTTATGGCGATGAGAACTTAGTCATAAATTCCGAAATGATCGCGATGACCCCGGTAAGTTATGAAGTTACAAGCTCCGACGGGGTAATTTACTATTCGTTGGGATCTCTCTCTGGCAAACAGCAAGACGGAAGGAAATGCAGCGCGCGGTGCTAACGCGGCGGCGCGCGTTCTCGCAGCAGGCTCTGCGGCGCTGGGAAGAGGTCTCCAGTGGGCGTCGCGCGTCGACAGTTAATCCCTCGTCCTCGCCACAGGAGCTCGATGGACGGTCGTATCTGCTGCCCACGCTCACGCTTTCCAAGGCTTCCAGCGTCTCCCCGGCAGCGACGGGCAAGGACGCGAAGGACTCGCAGTTCTTCCAGACGCGCGCCAATAAGCCCACGCCCGTGGTGCTGGACCTCCAGCACGTCTCCAACGATGGTACGTAACCATTTGTCCCCGTTGATCAAGTGCGGGGCTGAAGAAGTCTCTTCGTCGTATCCTGTTGGCTCAGGCTCGCCGCACTCCCAGTCCATCAAGAAACACGAGCTCCGCAACGAGATCCTGCAGCTTCAGGTACAAGATCCTACTTTCCACTCCATCCTATCGCCCACGCCTTGTCACTCACGCACCGCATATAGGAAGCGGGTTACATGCCTGTGGGTATCACGAACGCCAGCGAGGATGTGAAGAAAGTGGCCGCGAAGCTGAACCTCCCGTACTTCATTGGCACGCGACTGCATCTGGAACAGCAGAAACAGCAGGCGAGCGTGACGCTGACTGCCTCGCAGGACAGGGACCAGCAGCAGATCGAAGAAGCGGATGACGTCTCCGTCGCTAGTACCACAACTGCTACCTCCACGCAAACTACAACTGCCGATAACAAGCCGGAAACGTCAGCTTCGACCGACACAGCAACAGCAGGGGAGCCTCTTCCGCCGATGGTGGTCGCCCGCTCGGTGCGTTCTGGCCAGCAAATCTTCGCACAGAATCGGTCCCTGGTAGTGCTGGGCAATGTGAGCTCTGGGGCTGAGGTGATGGCCGACGAGGACGTGGTGGTGCTGGGCGCGCTGAAAGGCCGCGCACTCGCGGGCATTGGTGGCAACGTGCGTGCGCGTATCGTGTGCCAGAGCTTCGACGCCGAGCTCATCTCCATCGCGCACTGCTTCACAACTTGCGACGGCTTGGAGAAAGACGAGAGCGCCGCGCTGCGGCTTCATAAACCCACGGTCATCTCACTGGAGGACGACAGTCTGCACTTCGAGTCGTCGTCGTGATGCCCGCCCTTTGTGATGCCCGCCCTTTAACCGCCTGCGTGGAGGAGAGCAGCGTCGTGGAGCCGCGCGGCATCCGCATGCCTTGTATATCTATTGTGTCGATTCAAATTCCTCGCAGCTTCTTGCTGGAGATCTCCTACATCCTACACCATAGCAAGCCAACACACGTAAATAAATAAATAGTCTGTTCTACACTGCTCGTCGCTTTGGCCGAAGGCTATAGCTTGCTGCTGTGCGTCCAAGCCACGGGTGAACGAAAGTCTTCACGGTCATCCACGGCGCCTTGGAGCTCGTGCAGGTACTCGAAGGTGCTCTGGCAGTCGCGACTGCAGAACGCGCTGGTATCCAACGCCACAGCCAGTGCGCGGAAGAAGAGCCGCCCGCAATTGCCGCATGTGACTTGTGCCGCCTTGCGCTGCGCCTGCGTGCGGAACACTGGCTGCACGCGAGCTCCAGTCGATGGGACGTCGGTGGAATGCCATTCAGCAGTCTCTTGGATGCACTCTGGCTGTGCTTGGTGCTGCCGCCGCCATTGCGCGCGAGCTCCAGCCGCCTCCAACTCCTTCAGCAAGTGAATCCGCTGCCACTGCGTGCACAAACTGCCGCCAATTGCGCCAATTGTGCCCGCCTCATCCCCACCGTCTGTCGGCCATTGCTCGTGCTCGCCGCTTTTGCTGTGCTTCGCTCTTGTCTCCAAGTCCGCGGGACACGAGTTCGCGCGCGGCCGCAGATGCAGTCGACGCTGCAGGAACCGCCACGCGCGCACGTAGATGCTGCCGCCCGTGCTCTCGACTGCGCTGCTGCAGCTGGCGGTGCTGGCTGCGGTCCCCACGCTCTGGCAAGCGCTGCTGCTGGGAGCGCAGCGCGTCGGCATCGGCGGGCTGGTGGTCGGCGAGACGCGCGGGTTACTCGTAGCAGGTCGCATGGCCTTTGGTGCTGGCTGGGAGGTCGAGGTGGCTCGGTTCTTGCGTGTTTCGCGGCGAATTGGCTTCTGGTTCCGCCCTCCGGTCCCGTCAACCCACGCTTCGACGAGGGCAGACGGCGAATGTTTGAGTTTGTTCTCGCCCAGTTTCTGAAGTTTTTTAACGAAAGCACGAAAAGCTTCTCTTGGCAGCGAGAACAGCTCCTTTGGCTGCTGAAAACGTGAAACTCACTTACCCAAATCAGTTTCTTAGCCGCGGGGGACCCATATCGACACTATTTTCGGCCGAAGCGCCTGATGTCACGCGCGAAATAGGTCCGCTGCGCCTCGTTTGACGGGGTTTACATGGAATTTGGACGATTCGGGTGGAGCCATCGAGGGGAAAATGCTTCTTTCTTTGGGAGACGGGGGGAAGAACGGTCCGTTCAACTTGGCGCCTGACAAGCGCGACGCAATAGCTTCCTTCGCGGTTCCATGGAAGCGTCCAGAGGAAGCCAAGTGAACGTCCCTCCCACAACGTCAGTACATGTACCAGCACGCTCCCTTCTTCCTCTCTCCGGCAAGACAGTTCCTTCCCTCATTCGCGGCAACTCTCAGTGTCGAGCGCGTCTGCTCAAGATCCGGTACGGTATACACGCAGAAGCGTACCCCCTGTATACTTTACCGAAGTGCCGACTTATTTGACTAACTCACCAGGATCCAACTCCCCACCCCAACCCGCCGGAAACGTGGACATCTGACAATCCGACGCTGCGTGTCGACACGCTTACGCCATCTTGATCTGCGACATGAAGGCGAGCGATGATTGCATGATCACGCAATCGCTTTCCGTCCCCACTCTAACGTGGTCCACATCAGACGTTCCGCTCGTGACTCCCTGGTAGTCAAGTCGAGCCTTCGGGTGGTGGTCTGCGCCTCTCACCCGCAGCGCACCAGCACTTCCGTCATCCCGATCCTGGAGCAATGGCGTCTCGCATGTTCCTGCGCTCGCGCCGTCTGCTGCCTTCTCTGGCCGCTCCGGCCGTGCTGTTGGCCTCGTCCTCCGCCCATCTGGAGGCCGCTGAGCCCGCGCCCCCGTCCCCCGCAGTGGAGTTCGTGGGCGTGTTTGTGGACAAGGCGTCTGCCACGCGATTGCGCCAGCAATTCCCGGCCAAGTTCGCGGCCGCGGACAGCGACGAGCAGCTGGTCGTGGTGCTGCGTTACCAGCCCACAGCGGAGGAGCAGGAGGCCTTCGCGCCCATTCTGGGCCGCGCCGCGCGGCTTCAAGTCAAGGGCGTCGCTGAGGACGATCACGCGCAGACCGTGCGTCTCCATTGCTCCTCCATTCTGGACGGTTGGTGGCGCATCTTTTGACGCATTTCTGTTGCCTTCGGATGCGTTTCAGGTGCTGGTGGCGGTGACGACCGAGACGGGCGAGTCGCTGGAGTACGAGGGCGCGGCGGAGCCCGCGCACATCACGCTGTCGGCGTCGGCCGACGGTCTGGCGGGCGCCAGTGGCGGCTACTCGAGCGTGTTGCTGGAGCGTCTGCGTGCCAGCGACAAGCTGCGCTTCCTGCTGGACGAGGAAGAAGAGGCCAGCGAGTGGAGCGGCGAGCTGCCGAGCTTCGAGTCGAAGCACCTGCCCTTGTTCAGCCCGTTCCCGGCCGTGGCCGCCAAGGTGAGCAAGCTGGACGCCAAGCAGCGCGAGGAGCTGTCGCTGGAAGGCACGGTGTGTCTGTCGTCGCGCTTCGATGTGTCCACGGGCGAGTGCTTGGCGCCCAAGGCCGAGTGCGGCTTCTGCAAGTTCATGAAGGCTGGGCCGTGCGGCCGCGAGTTCACGGCTTGGGAGGCGTGTCTGGATCGCTGCAAGAAGAGCGGCGACGACTTCATCGAGCACTGCGGCGCCGAGACGCTGGCTCTCCGCGACTGTGTGGACGCCAACCCAGAGTACTACCACGTGCTGCACGACGGGCCGGACGAGGAGGAGGGAGAAGGCTCCGCGGAGGCGGCGGCCGTTGAGACCGAGACCGCCGAGACGCCGAAGGTTGAGGCTGAGGCAGCAGCCAAGGAGTAAGTTCAGGTGGCATTTTAGAGAAAGCGGGTTGGTGTATGTGGCTGTGCAGCTAGAGCAGCGAGCTTTGCAGTGTAAGCGCCACCTTCAACACCGACAAACACATGCAACTGCCTGTGGCTGGAAATAGTCGTGACTGCCGCCAACGGTCTGTCGTGTTCCTCGCCTGTTGAGCATTGCAGAACACTAGGAAGACCAGCTTCGACCCCATGATTTGAGGCGAACGATGGCTCGCAGAGACCGCGTCAGTCTCCCAGTGCGCAGCTCCGGAGCTCCGGAGCGGCTGGAGAAGCCTGGAGTCGACGCTGAGGCGCTTACGCCACCCGCTTCTTGGGCAAAAGCAGTGGAGCCGTCTCGACTGCTTCAACTCTCCTCGAGTATCGCGTCGGCTCCGAAGAGACTCCAGCAGCAGGACTCGAACCAGAGCCCGAAGGCCGTCGTCCGAGCGCCTTTGACTGTCGTCAAGCGCGTCACGAAAGTGCCCAAGCTCATCTTCGGCCAGAGCAAACGGAGAGGGAGGTGGTCGATCTCCAACCAGTTCATCAACGACGATAACGAAGACGAAGCGGCTCGACAGGTGAACGCCGGCGTATACCTACTGGAGAACACCAAGACGGGCCACCGCTTCTTCGGCACAACGTGGGATCTGCGGAATGCAGAGGCACAGAGCTTCCACGATCTGCAGGGCAGTCTGCATCCTCACCGCGCACTGTCCACGTGCTTCCAGCTCTACGGCGAAGCTGCCAGTGGTATACGCTTCCGCATACTGGAACGTGTGAGTCCGCCATTGTCGCCGAAGCCACTTTCACGCCACGACAACAGAGCTCAAAGGAGGAAGAGGCCTAGCAAACGGCGAAGTGGAGGGGACAATGACGACGACAGCTTCGACGTCAGGGGTATGGAACGCAAACTGGCGGCTCGACTGCGTTTCCACCAGCGACGAGTGGTCCGCCGTGCTGCGTTCAAGATCGTACGTCGCTTCCTGGTGCTGCCGGTGCTTCGTCAGGCTTGGCCACGCTGGCGTCAAGCCACTGAGAGCTGTGCACGCGTCGAGCAGCTCGCTGCTGGTGTTGAGCTACAGCGTGCGGCTCGCGGCTACCTCGCGCGAATGCTCGTGTTTAGTATACGTCGAGATCGCGGGGCACGTATCCTCCAGCGGTTCATGCGGCGTTCGCACTTCACATTGGCTTGTAGACGACGTGTGAGGGCTCAACGTGAAGCTTACGCGGCCTGCGTCATCCAGAGAGCGATGCGAGAGTTCGTAGCACGTCGGAGGAGTCGCAGAAGACGCGACGGGATCCGTCGATGGCTTGCGGCTCGAAAGTTGCAGGCGCAGATCCGAGGACACCTTGCACGCCTTCATGTTGGACGTGTACGGATTCAGAACACACAAGAGCGAGCTGCTGTCCAGCTGCAGCGCATGACTCGAGGGCTCTTGGCTCGACGAAGAGCTCTCCGTCGACGCCAAAATGCCACACATTCAAAGGCAGCAAGACTCATCCAGAAGACCTGGCGAGGCCACTCGACTCGAGCAAAGCTCAAGCTGCAGCGCCAACTGGATGGATTGCTACCTCGCCGTCGCCTGGCTGAAGGTCTGAACGTTGAAGAGCTTCAGGACGAGGCTGCCAGAAGGATCCAACGAGTCTACAGTCGCTGGCAAACCAGGCGATTGGACCTGCAACAGGCCAAGGCCTTGACCATCCGACTGGCCTATCGCAACTACGTGGCCAAGAAGTTCGGCTGGGCGGCCACGACGCTGCGTCTCGAGACCACTATGGCCACTAGGATCCAGCATGCGGGTCGTCGCTGGGTGCTTCGCCGCGCTTTGCGTCGTGTTGTGACCCATATGAAGCGTGAAAAGGCCGCGCTGATCCTCCAGTGCCGCACTCGTCAGCGTCAAGCACTGCGGAAGACGCGCGTCTTACGAGAACAGACGCGGCGAGATCACGCGGCCAGATGCATCCAGGCGACCTGGCGAGCGCATTGGCTGCTGCTCCAGGCTCGGAAGGAGCTTAACACTCGGAGACGCGAGAGAGCGGCGCGCTGTATCCAAGCCAAGTATCGCCAATGGCAAGCGCGTTGCGAGTTCCTCGCGATCCGAGAGCTGGCAAGACGGGAGCGAGCCGCCACGTCCATACAGTGTCTGTATCGATCTCGGCAAGCGCGTCGCGAGCGACTCCGCCGTGAGGTAGTTCGTCGACTGGGCGCTTGTGAGAACTGCCGCTCTCAACTGGCCGTCGTGTACCATTTCGCCGAGCAACTGGAGCTCTGCGATGGCTGTTGTGCCGCTTGGCCTAGTGACGGAGCCGTCGAGATGGAAGTCATGGACGTGTACACGTATCGACGTATACAGCGGCCGCTTGTAAGTGCTCAACGCGCTTATCGGGTGTTCCAGCAACGCCTTGTCCATCAGTTTGGCACATGCTCACTGTGTGAGAAGCAAGCTGTTCGTCGGAGCTGCGAGACCTGTCTGCAAGGCCACGACTTGCTTCCAGACAAGAGCGAGCGGAAGGACAAGGCGGCCGTGGGGCTACTCTTCTGCCACTCGTGCGATGCGCTCTTCCATCAGCGCAGACAGGCAAACAATGCTACGGGACTGGCAAGTCACAAGCGGAAGACCATCGAGCGTGTGGCTATCGAAGAGCAGGCCGCTGTCGTTCTGCAGAAGCACTTCCGTCGGTTTGCCCACCGTCACACATTGCTCGAACTGCGCCTTGCTAGACAAAGCGCAGCGGCGAGACGCATCCAGATGAGCTATCGACGGCACTACCAACGCAGACTCACGCGTCTGCTCTGCGCTGCTTGGAGACAGCAGCAGCTTCGTGAGGCCAGTGCGACGCTTCTGCTTCAGCGCGTGGCACGTGGCTACTTGGCACGTTGCGAGCTCCGTCGGCTCAAGCGTCAGCGCGACAGTGCGATCGCGATCCAACGCGCCATTCGCCGCCGACAAGCGCGACGTGTGTATGACGCCGCCGTCGTCATCCAGAGCCACATACGTGGGTGGTTCGCACGGCGTCTGGCTGCCGTCAAGCGCCAGGAACGTCTGCAGGTTCTGCGCCATGCCGCTGCGTGCTGTATCCAGCGTCTGGTTCGTGGATTCCTCGTGCGTCGACGTGTGCTTCATGCTAAACAGCGGGCTGCAGCGATCCGGCTGCAATCCCGTTGGCGTGGCCACGTCGCTCGATGTGAACTGCGCTCGTTAAAACGGGAGAAACAGCGGTTGTTCCACGCCCAATTGCAGCAGCAGCTCTGCATTTGGGCTGCGAGAATCGCCGAGGAAGAGCGTGCTGCAGCCACGAAGATCCAGAGCTTAGTGCGGACTCGACAAGCGCGTCAAGAGCTGTACAAACGTCGGTTTCTGGCTGCTCGACGGGCGCGAGAGACGCTTCGGAGCCGCGCGGTGGCCCTTGAAGCCGCAAGCGCCACTTGCATCCAGCGCCACGTTCGCGAGAGACTCACGAGTGCCGCCGCAAAGCTGCGACTGCCAGCTCAATGCTGCGCTCGAGCGTTCCTGAGTCGGCGATGGGTGCAACGTGTTCGACTGGAGAAACGCGCGGCTGTGCGCATCCAACGCGCGTTTCGCTACTCGCGCGCCAAGCGGCGACTAGCTCGACTCGTGGGTGTCGATGACGTCGACGACGTCGACGATGTGGCAGCTGCGGCACCGACGTGGGTGGAGCTCTTCGACGAAGCCAGCGGCTACGTGTACTACTACCATCGTGAGACGGGGCAGAGCGTCTGGGAACGTCCATCTGAGATGGACATGTCGACGGGGACGCCGGAGGACACCGCCGCCGAGGAGGACGCTCCGGTCGAGTGGGTCGAGTACTGGGACGAGAACGTCGGCGCCTCCTACTTCTACAACGTCAAGACCGGGGAGGCCACGTGGACGACCCCCGCCGGCTACAGCAGCAGCAACCAGGAGGACGCTCTGGCTGCGGACGTCTGGCCGCTGGAGAGCGGCGGCGTGTACCACACGCTGCCGTCACGCTCGAAGCTGCCGCCGCCGGCGCCCAACTTCGCCCGCGGCTGTACTGACGACGGAGGGAACCAGCCAGCGACGTCCCCGGACGCCGAGTACTACGCGTACTACGGCTACGACTACAGCAACCAGGCGGAGGGCGGGGGCGGCTCCTACTCCGGAGAGGAAGCCGAGGGACCGGTGGACACCGAGTACGACATCAACTACAAGATCTTCCTGACGCAGCTCGAGCAACAGCAACAGCAGCAGCAAGAGGAGCAGCAAGCGGCGCCTGCCGACCGCGAGACTCCGCGCGCGGCAGAAGAGCAAGAGGACCAGACGGCCGACGACTCGACGGAGGCGTAAGCTTCTTCATCCGCAAGCTTCGGCTCTGTATTGAACGCGCGGACCTCCCTCGTCTCGCTGGTCGCCAGAATGGAGGAGGATTCTAAAACAGAACGAGCGTCAGGCGAACAGAAGGCGGCAGGTCTTTCTACCACGACGGCTGGTAGGTCTGCGCCGCCTGGGTGGCCATCGCGGAGGCCTGCGTGCGCTGCTGCTGCTCCCGCTCGCGGCCTTGTTGCGCGCGCTGCTGGGCCGCCGCCATGTTGCGCGCGATCTCGCCCTCGTCGCTCTTGGCGAAGTTGAAGCCGCAGCCCATGCAGAACTTGGCCGCGTACTTGCACTCCTTGCTGCAGCTCGGGCAGCTCTTCGAGCTGGGCAGCGACGAGCTCGACGACCAGGAGCCCGACGTCGGGATCGGCGCCGGCAGCGGCACCGACGAGTAGGACGACGACAGGCTCGGCGGCTGAGCAGCGGGGGCTGCTGCCGCCTTGGTGCCGCAGTGCAGACAGAACTTCTGCGCCGGCTTCAGCGGCTGACTGCAGTTGGAGCAGCTGCTGGAGGACGCGGCAGCTGGCGCCGAGACCGACGGCGACGACGAGGAGGACGAGGGACTGAAGGCCGGGGCTGGCGTTGGCGCCGGAGTCGCGGTCGGAGCGGCCACTTTGGAGCCGCATTTGGGGCAGAACTTCTGCGTCGCCTTGAGCGAGAAGTGGCAGGACGGACAGCTGTGCTCCCCCGCTACAAGCGACGACGACGACGACGACGACGACGCGGCGGAGCTGGAGCGCTGCAGCGACGGCGACGGCGCCGGCGTCGACGAGAAGCTGCTGCCTCGACTGACGGGGGCAGCACCAGCCGCAGCCACCTTCGTGCCGCACTGCAAGCAGAACTTCTGCGCGGGTTTCAGCGCCGCCTTGCAGCTCACACACGCCGTGCTCGCCGTCAGGGACGAGCTGGAAGAGCTCACGGACAAGGCCGACAGACGCAGAGCTTGTTGGCGCAGCTCTTCGTCGTGCCGCTTGGCCTCGAAGGCCCGACGAGCCTCCGCCTCCGCCTGCAGCCGGTTGGCCTCCCGTCTCGTGGCTTCTTCCCGC
>MBAC02003060.1:0-11102 GCA_001712635.2 Nothophytophthora sp. Chile5 | reverse complement strand
ACGACAGCAGCACGCGCAGCTTCTTGGCGGCTTCCAGTTGCACGTCGGCGTCCTCCGAGTTCAGGCCGAGGTCGATCTTGTTCAGGTCGCCTTGGAAGCTGGCCGACGCCACGAGGCTGCCGGCGCCGCCGAGCGCGCCGTCCAGCGCCCCCGATCCCACCAGGCTGCCGTTGGCCAAACCGCTGAGACTGCCGTTGGCCAGCAGACTGGCGCCGTGCGCGAGATGGTGGTGGTGGTGGTGATGGCCGTGCGAATGCAGCGCAAACTGCTGCTGCGGGGGCAACGGTGCCGCTGCTCCAGACCCCACGGAGCCCAACAGCGGCACCCCCTTGCCGCTGTTCACTGCCGAGCCGCCACTCCCGCCCATGTGGTGATGGATGGTGGTGGTGGTGGACGTGACGAGCGTGGCGTTGCCGCCGCGGTGCGTGGACTGGTGGTGGTGCACGATGTCGCCGTTCTCCGCGCGATGCGTGGACGACGACTTGTTGGCCGCCAGCGCCAGGTTGGCCTGCGACAGCGAACTGGGCAGCGCCGCCACCGCCGCGGCCGTCAGTTCGGCCACGTCTGTGGGGGACAGGAACGCTTTCTGAGAGCTGCTCGGCTTATACGAGCCGCTCATCCGCTCTGCCTTCCAAGCGGCACACGAAGCGCAGTAGTGAAGGGGGCGACGAGATTCTACGCACGGGAAAGCGCTCGCTCGCTCTGCCGTTCGTCTTGCGTTGCGCGTTCTACGAAAGGAGACGCAGGAAGCCACACAGAAGCCACAAAGCGTCAGATCGCGTGTGAGCCATTTTCACTCGACGATAACGCGGCCGCCACGGGCCGCAAGCGACCCGGAGAACGCCAAAGCGATGGCCGAGACGCTTCGGCGCCTCACTCGACGGCTCGCACGGTCTGAGAGAGCCGCGCGGTCTGGGGAACGAGCAGTCAACGCACCTCCTTCAAGCCTCAGAAGCCGCTTTGAGCTGCTCGGGCGATTCTTCTTCTCGCTCGCCCTCGTTCGCTCACTCGCCCCACGGGCTCCCCCATGGATGCTAATTCCTTGGCTAATTTGGAGTTAGGACGGGTAAAAAATAGCAGGCTTCGGGTAATTGTACCAGCCTTACTGGTGGGTTTGCGGGTATGGCGCCGTGGCGAGACCAAACCCGCCCTCAACAGTGCGCCCCCTCGCGAGGAGGCAGCGTATACTTTGTATACGATCTGCTTGTCCTTGGCATTTGGCGCACTGGCCGACTGATTGATGGGAGTTGGACCGCAAGAGGAGCCAAAGACGCCAGTGAAAGACCAGAGAACTGAGGGGAGGCGATCTGTTCCAGAAGGGTCTGTCTGCCTTTGTGACAGCGAGCAGCGGGACTGTGCAGAATTGAAGATTCCTGGGTGTCTTTTGACTGACTTCCTCTGTCAGTTTGCCGGGTTTGTGGGTTTTCAGGCTCCAGAGTCGCATCGTCGTGAGGCGTTTCGGGTTTGGCGTTGTACCCGTCTGGAGGAGGCATAGAGGAGCCATGTGTATACATCATATACTTAGCTTTCTAACCCAGGCAAAGCAAACGGTATACGTATACATGCATGCAAACGGCGGCATGATGGGGCAGCATTGGGCAGGGGTGGTGGTGGCAATACGGACTGGCGAAGTCCGTGCCGGGGCGAATGTCGCCGAGCGCGTGGCTTCCGTCCGTCCCGACGTCGTTGTCAGGGCGATCTTCGCCTCATCTCAAGGCGCCTCCTCCTCGAATAAGCGCGCGGGCCTAGCTGAGGCGCTTATTCTAGGCTGCGGTGTCGCTCGCGACTAGCAAGACGGTCCCATGGGAGTGTGACAAGGCTAACCCCAGCTTGAAGTGGAGACGCTAACCACTCGGACCTCAACTGCAGACAGAGAGGCAGACGTTGCGCTGGCTAAGCGCCCGAGCGATACACGCACAGCTGCCGAGCAGTCATCGTCCCGAAGAGCGCGAGTCGGGAGCTCCAGTCGCCTCCTGCCACCGCGTGCTGGATGTCGACCACCGGCATGCTGACGCTGGCCAGGTTGCCTCCCGTTGGCTCCGGTCCGCGTACCTCCCGGCGGTTGGCGACATCCCAAATCGTCACCAGCTGGCTGTCTTGGCACCACGACGCCACCGCGGAGGCCCCATTCGCTTCCGTCCAAATGGCGGACCGAGAGAAGACAGGAGGCGTCTTGTGGCCGAGCAACACCGCCGTGGGAAGCAGTGGCGTACTACTGAGAGTCCGTAAGTCGTAGACATCGTGTTTGGCGGGCGCCCAGCCTTGGGAGCGCGACGAGACCACCATTTTGCTCGAGCTGGATCGACAGGCCGATAGTGAGCAGCACTGCCCCCCGATCGTCACGTGCGAGTCGGGTGTTGCTGCAGCCAACCCCCTACTGCGGTTGACTACATGCAGACTGCTGTCGGTGGAGAGATCAGTGACGTTCGTCCACACGGACAGGCCCTGAAGTGTCGCAGCTGCGAGGCCCTCCGCTCGCGGCTCCGCTTGGCCCCGGAATAACTGAATTGAGTGCACTGGCTGCCTCTCCGGCAACGAGAAGCTCGTCACGATGCCCTGCTCGCCGTCCGTGGGCTTGCGGATGTCGTACTTGGCCACGGTGCCGTCTTGGAACCCACAGTACATCGCGAAGGGGTCGTCTTCGCTGAGGGCACACGACCAGCCTTGGCGTCGACCCGGTGGCAGTTGCAGTTGCAGCACCACGCTCTGCGTGTGGAGATTGGTGACCGCCAGCTTCCCGTCGAAGGCGACGGTTAGCGCGGCGTCTTCCTTCTCGTTGATACAGAGATCGCGCACGGGCGAACTGTGCGCTCGGACGCGCATCCTGTGGCGCGGATCCCGAGAGCTGAGCATCAACACGCCGTACGCGTCACGCCCCAGACTCTCGCCAACGCACAGGAACGAACACGACCTGGCGATGTCGAACACACGCGCATTCTCCAGCGGGAAGTCGAACACAGGTGTGTAGTTCTGAATCGCTTCGGCAAACGGGTCATTACTGGTTGCCATCGACGGCTGCGAGAGGGAAGACGAGGAGGCAGCAGCAGCAGCCGGTTCGCTCCGACAACGTTCTAGCTCTGTGGAGTCGTGACTCACCGAAGAAGCAGGCTGAGACTGTATTGGCCATGCTGGCCGGCTCAGTCGATCAGGGCCGACTACTACGAGTCCTGGCCTCCCACTGGTGTTTAACTGCGTGTTTTCCCTCGTACCAGTTGCCAGTGATTCACTCGCGAACCGGTCGTTCACGGTTTTGCAGCGCAGATCCGCGACCATCTTCTTCCACTTGAGCACCTCTCCGCCAAGCCGTGTGACCTCCGCCGTCTTCATCTGGACCTGCAGCTTGGCGCGGGCCAGCTCTGTCTCCACGTGGATGCGCTTGCTTTTCTCGGCCTCGTACTTCTGCGTCATGTCTTCCACGCCCGAGTTGTCCACGACCGCCACGTGGTCCGAAAAGAGTGGCCGGATGTCGGTGCGACGCACGGCAGTATTGCAGTTCGGACACGTGCGCTTGTCGTTGGTCCAGCGCTCGATGCACTTCTTGCCGAAGAGGTGACCGCACTTAAGCGCCACGAGGCGATGTCGCCCGGAAATCATGCAAGGCTCGCAGCAAATCGTACACTCCGTTGGCTCCGCTTTGGTCTCCACGCGCGGCCGCTTCCGCTTGAGGGAGGTTGTCGATGGCGTCGTGCCGTCCACTGCCACGACAATCTCTTCGCTGCTACTCGCCGCCTCCCGCGCCGCAGCCTCCGCCTCCGCTGCCACCTCAGCGGGCGTCAGGATCTGTACTTCGTCGTCGTCGTCCTCGTATCCTCCGGTCTGGCGTGGGGGCGCAGCCATGTCGTCGGAAGCGAGGTCCACCACCGGCATGGGCGGAAGAGACTGCGAGTTGCTGTCTTCCTCGTCATCCACGACCTCAATCTCGACGCCTTCGTTGCTCCTGTCATCACCAGAGGAGGAGCTACTGCTGTTGCTACTGCTGCTGCTGTCGCTGTCGCCGTCGCTGTCACTGCCGAAGTCGCTGGACGACGACACGCTGCCGCCCATTACCGCCCGCCGCCGCCGCACGCGCTGCATTCACCTTCTTTGCCGAAATAGAACGCGCCGCACTTACCCGTTTTATCGGCTTAAGTACGCACGGTAGATCCGCTTATCATAAGGGTCATACCGGTAAGCGAAATATGCGAGCGCACTTAGCAGGAAGAAGAGGAACCAGCAAAGCCAAAAGCAAACGATGGGGCTGAGAAGTCGGCAGCGCAGACTCGCGGGCGTCTCGCGCGAGGACTCGTACGACCCGGAGGCCACGCGCCACCAGACACAGTCGCTGGAAGGTCGGTGAAGTCTCCACACACCCCGCTGTTATCTGAGGAAGTTCTGCGGAGTGGATACTTATTAACACTCAGAGACGTCATGTTGATACGCATCAGAGCACCTGCGCGCCTCCATCGACGATGTGGACGCGTTTAACCTAATGTGGAAGGTGGGCAGCAGCATTTAGCACACTGATGTATTCTGGAACCATACATGATACTGATCTGCTGCTTGTATGGGTTGTACCGGTAGAACACGGTGGCCTACGCCGGACTCGTGCTGGCGGCGTATGAAGCCATCTTGCTGTACCAGATGCTGCGCAGCGGCTCGCTCACCTCGCGCCTGTCGCTGTGTCTCGGTCTGAAGTTGGTGGCGTTCGCCAGCATCTTCAGCACCCGCGAATACGTTCGCACTGGCCGCACGTCGAGTCTGGGCCAGAGCGTGTTCTTCTCGGGCAGCTACGTGCTCATCTGGCTGTGCTGCATGGCGCTTCTGGGCCAGGCCGTCTCCATCGTGGAAGCGTCGCCGCTATGCGTGCTCTACTTCCTGGCTAGCTTTGGCGTCCTGCGCCTCGTCGGAGACAACACCAAGGCCGAGGTCGCGCGCGCTCAGCAGCTTGACAAGCTCCAGCGCCTCGTCGGCGGCGTCACTGAGTGACGAGGGATACGTAACCAAGCAAATCAAGAACGTTTGAGGTTCGAATAAGTATTCATGTGCACGGCTCAGCACAAGTATCACCAACGTGTGGGGGACTTGATCAAGTTGACATGCGAACTTAACGCTCTCTCTTTTCGACGAGTTTCCTTCAGTAAATTCGGGTTTTGGTCGTTTGAAAATTCGTATTTTGGGAGTTGCAGTGACGTTGCCGTTGCCTCATTCGAAATTGCGATCAGCAAGCAACAAGCATCGACTGCGTGATTGATTGACTCTCTGCTCAGGCGTCTCGAGCGGCTCACGATGGCAGAGCGCGTGTACCAGCAGCGCATCTGGAAGGTGTCGAAGGAGCTGGATCGATTGGTGGGTCGCACGCGCTCTGGAACCTAGCGGAGCGTGCGTTTTGAGCTGCTCAAACTCTTGTGCTAACATCTGTGGCTTGTGTCGTTTCTGTTGCGTTCTAGGCGCTCATGTGCGAGCAGCACAAGCTGCAGACGGAGCACCGCAAGGGGCTGCCGGACTGGATGCAGCCGACTGGACCAGCGGGCGTAATGAGCGACGGCCCGACGCAGGCGCCCACGTACTTTGCGTGGGGAGAGCAGCCCAAGAATGGCCAGCAGCAAGAGCCGTCTTCACCCCTGACAGGGGAACAGATGTCCACAGCGGGCACGACAGTTCGGGGGCTTGAATACAGCGCTGTTCGTGAACGTGCTCCATCCGAGAAAGCGAGCGAGATCAGACAAGAAGCAGCAGCGGTGACTCCATTGTCATCGCAACCTGGCGAAAGCCTTGGGAACACGGAAGGCACCGCCATTGTGGCTGGCGATGGCCGAGCACAACCTGTCGAGAACATCCCAGCGACTGCGCCAACGTCACCGCCACTCACTCCAGTGGCTCAGCCAGTGGTGGTGGTGGAGGATTCGCCTTCGCCTATTCGTGGGGTTCCCAGTCCGAGATACAAGTACGGTCACCGACTGAAAGCCAGCGACCTGGCAGCCACCTCTCCTCGTGCTCGATCGCTTCCTGCTGGAGTCCCGACCGTGGCAGCCGACCGCTACCGGATGAACAAGTCGAGCGGCAAGGTGTGTCGTTCTCCGATGAAACGCACGTCTCTATGGGATGATTTGTGCAACAGCTATCTCCACCAGAGTGAGAAGACTTCGGACGACCGCAATGCTGCTGTGAAGCGTGCAGCTCCTGCTGCTGGAGCAGCGAATGCCTCGTTCCGCACCTCGTACATGGACTCGTTCAATTGGCCACGATCCGAGTCCTCGCGCGGCGAACGTCGACCAGTTGTGACAGGCACTGAGGCTCTGCAAGTGGCAAACCGAGCGGTGCAGGAGTTTCTCGGCGATAGTGAAGAGCATCCCAACGGCGGCCAACGCGACCCCGTGTCTCCTGTCACAGTAATCCCAGATGAAACGCAGCCACCTGCGTCGAAGACTCAAGCCAGCAGCGCCAAGAAGGCGAAGGCTGTATCGTTTGCCGTCAATGAAGGTGTGCCGCCTGCCAGTACCTCAGACCAGCAGCAGGTGGATGGCACCGTTCCACTCGCGCCACCTTCAGCACGTGTAGAGTTTGTGGATAGCATGACCCAAACGGACGAGGAGCCTCTCCTGCCAGCTCGGAAGAATCCGTTGTCGAAGAAGCAAGCGAGATCTCGTCTTCTGGACTCCTGTCGCTTTTGCGAGGCGCGTCACGACTCCCCAGTGCGCTGCCCTGCGTGTGATGCTGTTGCAGGCGAGGCCGAACGTCCCAAGAAAATGCTCAAAGCTGTCACCGGGGATCGACCGGCGCAGAGCTTCAGCCACCACCTGACGAACCCGATTCTGCTCAACCCGCGGTACCCGCAGGAGCCGATGACGTTCCGTGGCAGATCCACGTACAGCACGGAGTTCGGCGCGAAGGTCTCTAGGCGATAGCGCCGTGAGAGCAGGTCGACGGATGGACTGAAGGCACTCGACTGCTGCACTCCAGAAGGCGATTGCCATGTCTCCTCGGTGTTTGGCAAAGTGGCTTCATGGTGAAGTTGATCTGAGATGGCTACATGTAGGGCGAGCGACTCCCAAAATACCTTCATTCAACATGAGCGAGTGCAGCTTGCTGCAGTATCGCATCAGATTCCTCTTTGACGACTTTGCTCGGCGATAGCTGTAGCCCAACAGGCGGCGATGGAGGACCTGCTGGGTCTGGAGGAGCCCAAGAAGCCGCAGCTCGTGCGGCTCCTTCCGAGATACGTGCGTCTTCGCCAGGGCGCGGAGACTCGCTACCACCTCAAGCTTTCCCGCCCGCCGTCTAAGGTAGAAGCGCAGCCACTACGCGCCAAAGCAGCAGGTTCCTCTCTTGCTGCAGATGCGTGAGAACTGACCCAATCTCCTCTTTCTCGGCAGGGGAAGGCCGTGACCATCCACGTGTGCGTGGTCAAGAACAAGAGCGGCATCACGGCGTCGCCCACGCACCTGGTAGTGACCTCCAAGGACTAGCGGAAACTGCGTGAGGTCATCATCTCCGCTGCCGTGGACTCGGAGCTGCGGACGCTCCAGATCCACCACAAGATCCACGAGACGTACGACGAGGTGTATAACTCGACCACGCCATTGCCCTCGCTCTTCGTGTCCGTCTTGCAGAAGGAGGCCACGTTTCTCTTCGGCTTCGGCTGCGGCATCGACGGCCGGCTGGGTACCAACAGTGAGGCGAGTATAGCGATACCGACGCCGTTTCCTTGTCGATGGCTCCATCCTGTGCAGCTGGCATGCGGCAAGGCGCACTCGGCGATCGTCGACGTGTATTCGAATCTCTACTGCTTCGGGCTGGGGGCCAGTGGTCAGCTCGGCCAAGGCGACGACGAGCTGGAGTCTTCGCCGGAGCCGACGCGAGTGCCGCAGCTCACGTCGACGTCTGTGCAGCTCGTGGCCTGCGGTAGCCACCACACGCTCTGCTTGAGCGTCGACGGTCGAGTCTTTGCCTGGGGAGACAACAGCTTTGGGCAGTTGGGGATCGGCGCCAAGTGCTCCAAGCCCGTGGCCACCCCTTTCCGTGTGGACAAGGCGGTTAGTGTCCGCTCCATCGCCTGCGGAGGCTCGCAATCCTTCATCCTCGCCAAGACGAGCGTCTTAGCTGCTGGCTGCAACATCGTAGGGCAGCTCGGCCTCGGCGATCGATTAGACCGGGCCAATTTCGAGCCTGTGCCGTTCTTCAGCAAACGTAGCGCAGCCTTCAATACGTCTGAGGTGTCTGGTAGCGCTGCATGGACTGTTGAGGCCGCGGAGGCCTCGCCGGAAGACGTGGCGATCTCCTGCGGACTGTACCATACCGTGGCACTCTGGGCAGGTCGAGTGTACTCGTGGGGCATCGGCGACGACGGCCGTTTGGGTCATGGCGATCTGGAGAGCTGTTTGGCTCCTACACTCGTCAAGGCGCTGAAGGACACGCCAGCAATCGCTGTGGCATGTGGAGGCAGCCACAGCGGCGCTGTGGCCGCCAATGGAGACGTGTACACGTGGGGGAATGGACAGTTGGGGCAGCTTGGACTGGGTAAGACGCGGTCACGACGTGTGCCTACCCGTGTGCACTTGCTGCAAGGCAAGGGCGTGACTCAACTCGCGTTCGGGGAGTGGCATTCCATGGCGCTCTGTCAAGACGGCACTCTGTTCGCCTGGGGCTTTGGCGAGGAAGGGCAATTGGGGCTCCCTGAAGGCGAGTTGGAGGCCACACGTCGAGTGGCGCTGCTGCCCACGGCCGTCCACGCGCTCTCGGGCACCGGCGCCACGCTCGTGCGTTGTGGAGGCTCGCACACCTTCGTTGTGAGTGTGTTGGAGAATCGCCGTCAGAAACTCGCTAAAGTGCATCGTCAGACCTCGCAGATTGATATCCGACGAGAAGGAGATCGACTGGCGACGAGAGAGCGCCGCCTGTCCAGGCAGATCAAGCTCGTGCACCCTGACCGCCGCTTTTCAAGGCAGATCGAACCTGTCTCTCCTCGCCGCTGCTCAAGTGAAGCAGGCGTTCGTGGAGCCCATGAGCCGGACAAGGAACAGCAGCATCAATCCAAGACCAAGCAGTCGCAGAGCCAGATTGATGTGGCTCCTCCGCCTCGGAGGTGTAGCAGCGCGCGTCCTGCTACCCAGCCATGCTCCAAACCTGCTACTGCCTCTGCTGAGGCGCAAGCGTTCTCATGGAAGGCACGACCGCTCTCGTCACGCACGTCGGTGCGCAACGCCTTTCGCCAACAAAGTCGGGAACTGGATACGTGGCGAGACGTTTTATCGCCTGTTGCTGTGCTTCCCGAGAGACCGCGTAGTAGTCTGGGGATCTCACCGCGTCTACGGAGGCTTAGTCGGCAGCTTGACACTCCAACGAAAGCTGAAGACCCCTCGATTGCTCAAGCTGTCGCCAACGCGGTGCATGAAGCGACCCAGAGCTACTTACGTCCAGGCAGTCGAGGGCTCTGCGTCGACTCGAGCCGCCCCAAAACAGCACCGTCAAGACCCAGGCACACAGAAGACACGCTGAACCTCGTGGAGCTGGTCCACAACCTCCGAGTTGAGTCGCTGACTGCTGACAGACACGGGTGTGACGAAGGAAGCAGCGAGGAAGTCGTGTTGCTGGGCGTGGATCGTCGCTTCGGCAGTTGCCAAGCGCTAGAAGCCGACATCCGGGTCAAACTGAGTCGACGCCGAGGCCCTTGACCCGCACCAAACACTGTGGATGCAATCGAACGTTACACCTCAGTCTACAGCACACATTGGTTGGTTTTCGAGCGTCCACCCTCTATCCTTCAGTAGACGCTCCGCTTGGACCTGTCGGCGTCATTATCGACGCGGTAGAACTCTGCAAGACGGATCTCAAGTCGTGCCGGCTCCACAGGTGGCAAGGTGCCCACGCTGAGCACAATCTCACGCGGGATCGGCGCGTACGCCGGGACACCGCTCGCTCGCGCCAACCGGCAGACGTTAGCCAGCGCCCCCACGGACATGGTGCTCATCAGTTCGCTCGGGCCGGCTGGCCCTGGCAACGAAGACGCGGGCAATATCGGTGGTTTCGGGCCACAGATCTGCTGCTTCTTCCATTGGTAGTAGTCAGCGTAGGGCGCCCCCGGCGTGAGGAAGGCGAAGTCCGGGTTGCCTCGCTCGCGTTGGCACGCTGTGGCCTCGAAGGCCTCGCCGTTGCGCGCCACGAACTCCACAAGGCGGTCGATGCGGTGCTTCACGGCTGGTGGGATGCTCGCCATTGGTGGCGGCCTAGCAACAGCAGCAGGAGGAGGGGGAGGCCGATGGAGCGGCATGTGATACGGAACACCAGACACGGGCGGAGCAGCAGCATAACTTGGCGGCTGCTGAGCCCGAGAAGTCGCCGCGATGGACGCCAGGCGCGCGGCCGCTTGGGCACACGCGATCCGCTCCTGGAACTGCTGCTCTACATGCAGTAGCACTGCCGGTGGCGGCGGCGGCGGGCCGCGGCCAGCTCCACTGGGGTGCATGGTGTGCTGCGCTTTCTTCACTGCGAACTTAACGAATTTGCAAGTTGGAATGTGCAATGTCTCAACCTTCTTTTGAAATCGACAATCATGAAATTTACCATTTTGAAATCTAGGAAGGAATCAGAAGTTCATTTATAGGTTCGAACCCTTAGGTTCGCATTAGCTGATTCTGATGCACGTCAACGCTCCCGAAAGGTCGTCAAGTGCGTCGGCGCCACTTGCCAGGCACTTGACTCTCTAGTAGCCACGACCATTGCACTGGCGCTCCGAGCTGCTCCACTCGCAGAACCACAGCAGGCCGCAGAAGCCCTTCTGGTTGAACAGCTCGCAGAACGGCTGGGTTCGCGGCGTCGACTGCGTAGGCGCAGGCGTGGGAGCGGCCGTCGTCGGAGCGGACGTGGGAGCGGCAGTCGTGGGAGCAGACGTAGGAGCAGCCGTCGTCGGGGCAGACGTGGGGGCCACCGTGGCAGTGGCGGTGGGCTCCGGAGTGGAGGCGTCCGGGGCCGTGTAAGCAATGAGCGTGATGGGCGAGTCGGCCGAACAGACGGAGAAGGTGGTCGTGGCCGTCGCGTTCGCGCAGTCGATCTGCGTCGTGGGGCCTTCGCTCGAGATGTTCGTCGGCTTCTCGTAGCACGTGCGGATGGCCGACAGCTGGTTGTCG